>PVKS010006836.1:0-76069 GCA_004027875.1 Aplodontia rufa | reverse complement strand
ATATGAGAAAATGCTCTACATCATTAGCTATAAGGGAAATGCAAATCAAAACTTCAATGAGATACCACCTCACTCCTGTTAGAGTGGCAAAAATGAAGAATACAAACAACGACAGATGCTGGAGGGGCTGTGGGAAAAGAGGAACACTGTTACACTGCTGGTGGGACTGCAAACTGGTTCAGCCACTCTGGAAAGCAGTATGGAGAATCCTCAAAAAATTAAGGATGGAACCATCATACGACCCAGCTATCCCACTCCTGGGGATTTTCCCAAAAGAGTTAGAATCAGCGTATTATAGCGATGTGGCTTCATCAATGTTTATAGCAGCTCAATTTACTATAGCTAGACTATGGAACCAACCCAGATGCCCCTCACTCAACGAGCGGATACAAAAGCTTTGGTACATATATCAATGGAATACTACTCGGTCATTAGAGAAGATGATATTATGGCTTTTGATATCAAATGGATGGAGATGGAAAGAATGATATGCTAAGTGAAGTATCCTAATCTCAGAGACTAAAGGGCCGAATGGTTTCTCTCATCTGTGGAAGCTAGAATACATGGGGAAGCAGTAGGTTAGTCAGCTAACCTAACAATAACTTCAAATTGTGTGATTCTCAGTGTAGTAGGGGGATGGCTCCCTAGGATATTTGGAGGCGTACGGAGAGGGATGGGGAGGGGGGAGGGTTTATGAAGAACTCATAGGAGACTGGAGAGTGGGAATATGGGAGAACCATCTCAGAAGCAGATGTCAGTCCTCCACGAGATACCCATTTAACGCAAGAGTTCTTCTGGGGGAAACTGCAACAGGTGAAACCAAAGGTGGTCATCCATGTTTTGGCATTACCCCTGGATAACAAAGTATACATATGTTGGTTACTGATGGTTTGATAATATTTCCCCCTCAATTGTATCTCTACATACTGCTAATAATAAAAGATTGAAATCTTAAGACAATGCTAAAAAAAATTAAAAAATAAAATTTGTTTCCGGGGGGGTGGACGGGGAATACAAACTATAGCTCTTTCAAAGGCAACCTATGGAATGAGAGAAACTATTTGCAGATAATATATCTGATAAGGAATTAATCCTCCAAAATATGTAAGGAAAATATGTAAGGAACACCTACAACTCAATAGCAAAAAAATTTTTAAAAATTAATGGGCAAAGGACTTGAAAGGCCATTTCTCCAAAGAATATAGAAAAATGGCCAACAGGCATATGAAAATGTGTCCAACATCACTAACCACTGGGGAAATGAAAATAAAAATCATTATGAGATATTACTCTATAGCTATTATTATGCTCATTATTGTTATTATGGCTATGATTATTTAAAACAAAACCAAACAGAAAATAAGAGATGGTAAGGATGTAGAGAAATTGGAACCCTTAGACCTCAGTGGCAGGAATACAAAAGAGTGTAGACACTATGGAAAACAGTATCAAGGTCCCTCAAAATATTAAATATGGGGCTGGAGTGGTGGCTCAGCAGTTACGGCGCTTGCCTGGCATGTGAAAGTACATGGGTTCAAACCCCAGCACCTACGTACACAACTAAGTGCCAGAACAATGAAAGCCATGCGAAAAACTCAATAAAAATTGATTTTTTTCTCTCTCTCACTGTCCTTCTCTCTTTAAAAAATATTAAATATGGGCAAGGGGTTGTGGTGCATGCCTATAACCCCAGTGGCTCGGTTGAAGTAGGAGGACTGCAAATTCAAAGCCAGTCTCAGCAACTTAGCAAGGCCCTAAGCAACTTACCAAAACTCTGTCTCAAAATAAAAAATAAAATGGGCTTGGGGATGTGACTCAGTGGTTAAGTGGCATTAGGTTTAATCCCTAGTGCCAAATAAAAAAAATAATTAAAGATGGGAATAACATGTGATCCAGCAAACCCACTTCTGAATATTTATTCAATAGCACTGAAACCAGAGTCTCAAAAAGATACCTGTACTCTTAATTTTTCACTGCAGCATTCATTATTCACAATAGCCATGAGGTAAAAACATCTTAAATGGCCATCAATGAATGAATGGACAAAGAAACCATAGTATGCAAATTTAATGGAATAATTTTCAGCCTAAAATGAAGGCAATCCTGCCATGTAGTGAAACATAGTTGAACTTCAAGGATGCTGTACTAAGTGGAGGAAGCCAGTCATAGGAGAGCAAAACAAGAATCTACTTACATGAGTAGTCAACCTTGTTGAAGTAGAAAGTAAAACAGTGAGTGGAGAGGGGAGGATAAGGAATTGCTGCTTAGTGGATAGAAAGTTTGATAATGTATGATGCAAAAGTTCTAGAGACCTACTATAGCATTGTACTTCTACTTAATGAGACTGTACTATTGATTTCAGAATGTGTCTAGGGATAAATCTTGCATGCTTTGGTCATATAGTAATAAAATTTTTTTAAAACGCAGGGCGCTCTCTACTGCTGTCCTAGTTTTAGGATCAATTACCCACAGTTTGTTCTGTCTTGTGTTATAGCACAGTACCTATCTTGGCCAAAAATAAATAAATAATTAAGAAAGAAAAACTACCCTTCTGTATATCAGTTTAGAACCACATGTTGGGTTGCTATGCTTCCAGAAATCAAATAATAAAACATCGGCATCAGAGGAAAACCTTAGAGAGAGGCTAACTAACTTCCCATTTTATAAATGAGAAACCTGGGAACAGAGTTGGCAAAAGACTTCAGTAAGGACTTAATCCTCAGAATGAATAAGTTAAGTAATAACTGAGCATTCATTCCTTGAACCAGCATTTTTTAGAGAAGTTATTTGGAGCCTGGTTGTGTATGAAACCACTTGAGACACAAAATATGAGTGCCTAGGTCCAGGTCCAGGTACTAAAATCAGAACCTCTGGGGGTGGAGCTGAAAAACCCATGTTTTATTAAGCTTCCCTGTGATTTGAATGCAGGCAAGTCTTCCAGCTTGCATCCACCCCTTCTGTTAAACCAAACCTTTGGTTTATGTCTAGTATATTTATCTAATGGAAAACAAATGGCATATTCATCTCATGGTTGCTCGGAGTAAACCAGACTTGATGCAGCCCTCCTAAAAGGGAAGGGTTAGCTCATATGAATATCATTCTTTTTTTTTTAATAACTGGATAGTGATGGAAATCATCAGGGGCCAAAGATTAATTCTCTAGCAAATATCTATGAACTCCTTATCTGTAAGAAATTTCTATACCTGTATCACTTGAAAAATGGTGCTTCTCAAATCAAACTCCAACCTTCATCCCTTTTGGAAAAGAAGATTAATCATTTGCACTCCCATGTTTGCCCCACCAAATTAGGGTCAGAGTGTCCGGCTGGCTACAAAAGAAAGAGCTCCCTATAGGACTTGCCCTTCCTGCTACAGTGGAAAAGCAATTTACAGAGGTTGTTTCTGTTAAAACCATGAAAATATGAGGAAGGGAGATGCCAAAGCCTATCAAAGTAGACTCGCATCATCAAAAATTGATTATGAAGGGGAAAGATCCCATTTGTTTTATTGTTGCTCTGTACCACATTTTATGTCCATCACCCTCGACAGCTTCCTTAGCATGATTGTTACCATGGAGCTGGTAGACAGTAGACCCGTGCTTCACACACACACCCTGCGGCCTCAAAGCTTGGGTTTTCTTGATCACTATGCCATGGTGCACCCAAGGAGGGAATGTTTGTTTCAAGTACGTCCTCTGCCCCCAAGAAATTGGGAGTAGCCCCTAATTAGGGGGCTAACAGGAGAATTGCAAGTTTGAGGCCAGTCCAAGCAACTTCACAAGACCCTGTCTCAAAATAAAATAAAAAGGGCTGGAGATGTAGTTCAGCATTCAAGGCCCTGGGTTCAACACCGAGTAACACACACACACACATACACAAGCTACAAATTCAATTAGGAAACAAGGCATGGACACAGAAAAAAAGTATCCTATTAATAAAATAAGAAAAATACAGACTTTAGCTTCTAATTATTATTGGTCAAGTCACTGTTTCTCCCTTATTAATTTTTAAATATTTTAATAAAAGAGTTAGAAAAGCTGGGATGGTTTTTGTGCATCCAGTCTGGCATCTAAAATCCGGATTTGAATGGTGACTGTTTTACCACTAACTGCTAATATAAATCCTTTCTGCATAGGATTTGGGGTCAGAGTTGATGGAACAGAGTTAGGAAAATACACCAGTATCACACAGTAAGCTCCTGTCTCTAGGAAGGTCTGAAAGAGTACTCCATAATTAAACACATAAATATTTCTGCAGCAAAACCAATGAATATTAACATTCAGTGAGATAAATAATTATAAATAGTCTGGTGTCAGGCCAGGACAAGCACTGCCACAGAATTAGTTCAGGTCAGATCAGGTTTTGCTGCCAAATAAGTTAAAAAAAAAACTTTCCATTTCAAAGCCTTGTGGATTTAAGTGACTAGGAAGTTATAGCTTTGGACAGAGGAAATTAACTAATTCCCTTATATTTTCTCTTTCTCATTTGTAAAATGTGGAGAAGATATGCACATACTTCACATAATCCATACTTTGTTCACATTAAATGAATGAATGAAAGGAAACCCCTTAGTGTAAGGCACATTGCTCATAGTAAACAAGTGGTCACTACCAAGCATTGTCATTTATTTCCTCCTTTGTCCCTTCCAATTCCAGCAGTCCATGATTGTACATAACCAAATAGTATTTAATGAAAGTTTAAGTTTACAACAGGAGAGATTTCATGTTGCATTATCTTAAGCAGTATTGTTATAAAAATATTTAAAACCTGGATTTCTGCAATGACTCCTGATGAAACTTGGGCACTGCAGGATGTGGGGGTGGGGGGAGGATTCAAAGGAGATGTAGCAGAAAAATTGAGAATTAAGGTAACTTTAAAGGTAATTGGTGGCATGGAGTTGGGGATGTAGCTCAGTGGTGGGGTACCTGTCTAGCAGGAGCAGTACCCCAGGTTTGATTCTCAGTGACCCATGACCATGACCTCCCCCATAAAGAAGAGTGAGTAGAATTTTGGTAGCTGAAAAGGAGGGGGATGCTGAAAGGGAACAGGTAGACATGAACAGTGGGAACATGGAGATGAAGATGTTAATTCTACAGAATGAGCCTTTGTGCTAATCTAAACATGTTTTTAAAGAAATAATATACAGAAAGTCATGCTGGGCCTGTTGTGACTTAATAGCCCCATAACAACATATTATCCTCAGAGCTGAAGTGTGTTTTCACAAGACTCCTCCTTTCATAAAAGACAGACTGCCCTGACCGGATGCTGGAGAGTTTAATGTCCTCAAGGTCTGTGAAATTAAGTTCCAGATAAAATTGGTTGGCATGTGCCAAGACTACCAAAGATGACTTTAGGTCCTTGGCATATTTTTAAAATCTTATTGTAATTATAAATGCTCATCCCTATGAATTTCACTTAGACACTCATAAGACATTTGCAATAAAAATTTAAAAATCTGATACAATACAACTGTCAATCAAGAGCTAACAGAGAGTGTTTAGGCAGGACTATCAGGAAACTGTACCTTGACCCCAGTAAAAGCTGGGACACAAGAAGTGTCTGAGAGGACACTTTCTCCCTTGAAGGTTCTTCTCCCTCTTCCTCTTTCTCTTCTCATAAACTTTGCCATACTTTTACTATGCTTTGTGACTTGCTTAAAATCTCTCATGAACACAAGAACTAAGAACATTGATAATGGTGCAATCAGTTAAGAAGTGGGAAAAATAGTAGGTAATAAAATTAGATATGACCTTGAATATGGCTCCAGCCTAATGCATAATGAGAACTTATAAGTCATTTAATCTCCTTGAGTCTTATTTTATATATTTTTATTAAAAAATCAGGGTCACATATCTATCTTTCAAAATTAGCAGAAGGTTTGGAACTTGTATACATAAAGCATACAGACCAATATTTAACTAGCCCTTCATAACATCAGCTATTAGAAAAGAACAAACACATTTCCAGTTGACCTAAGGGATGCCAAGATTGAGAACCAAGTGTCTCACTGATATGAGGAAAGATTGCTGCTTTGAGATGTGATGAGATTGGTGCTATCCACTCCCATCAAGATTCTGAGACCTAATTAAAGATTACAGAAAATTCTTTTGGAATTCATTTTAGTTCAGGTTTGACCTGTAAAATGAGGAACCTGTGCACAAGAGAGGGGGTGATCTAACTCAGGAGAGGTTAAGAAGAAAAGAGGGAAAGTGACAGAGCTTGGGTGAACCTGGCTACATACACCTTCAAAAATCAGGAGGGCAATTGACTTCCAGAGGCAGTAAGAGTGACATATTGTGGATTCTATAGATTTTCAATAGCGTTGTGTGAAGATCCACTTTATCTTCCTACAGTAATCAAATTAGAACTCTCATTGTCTTTCCCTGCTCCTCCGTTTTTTCCTTTCTCTATCTTTGGACATCTTCATCTCCATTTCCACCATCACTTTCTCCGGTGTACATCTCAAGATTACCATCAACCCAAAGTGGTTTTTAAGAGTAAGGAGGACCAATAGGGCAGCTTCTCCTTCCCTGTGGTTCTGGATGTCCTCTCAATTCCTTGGAGGAAAGGAACCAAATAAACACAGGCTATTATTATCACCAAGTACCATAGAACATGGGGCATATTTTTGGTGCCAAATAAATAATTCCCCTTGGCAAATCAATGGACCAAAAGTGTGACCAGTCTGCAGCCTGGCTGGGACACAGGTTACACTGAGATGGAACTTTGGAAGGAGTCATATATCAAAATAATGTCCTAAGGTGTCAATGTAGGACTCATCAAAATAATGTCGTAAGGTGTCAATGTAGGACTCATGTTCTTTCAAGTGGGTGGTTTTAAGTAATTCTGAATTCATGGAGGCATTGTCAGTAATAAGCACACTGTCTCTTCCTTAAACAATCCAGATTTGGGTTTGCTAAATTCACTTTGACACCTAATTATCTATAATGATGGTATCCTTTATTTATTTAGCTTTTGTCATCTTCTGCTAGCTACAGATGGTATCCTTTATTTATTTAGCTTTTGTCATCTTCTGCTAGCTACAAAATTTGTGTCAGTTTGAAAGTAGGAAAGCAATATTCAAAATGTTTAATATTATTATTTATAACTATACTACTACTATTCACTGAGCACTATTTAATACCCATATGAGAGGTACTGTGCCAACCACTTAACATGCATTGATTTAAATCATGCAAAAATTCTACAAACTTGACATCGCCACACCCATTTTATTATTAAGAAAACTGTGGCTTCACAATATTACTAAAATTTCCTGGTGCCACATAACTAGTAATTAGTGAAACAGGATTATTCCAGCCTCAGGTTAACTCAAGCCATAGCTTAACCATTGTGCTAAAACACTTTCTTTACAAAGGAAAATTTTATTAAGCCAATCACTACTTTAACACATTCAGAGGAAATGTTTAAGAAACCTTAGAGAAAATTATTTTCCAAACATTCTCATACAAATTAGAATCAGCCACTTATATTTTTAATTATATACTAATTCCATATCATTCCCATCTGTCATTTAAATGAAATTAACTAAGCTTATCCACCAGGCAACACTTAGACTTGTTTTAGTAGGTAATACAAAACTATGAGTCTCTGCATTTCCTAATTTAGGCTGGTGTTTCTCATTTAGTAAGAAAGAGTACTAAGAAGCCACAGAGAAGGGAAAGTCCCGCTCTTCAATATATGATGTCGACTGGCTTAGCAAAATAAATCCCCATTTGTATTAGCCAGCCCAAATTCATAAGCCTCAATAGCTTCTCAATGTGATGTTCCTGAGCCTACTGGTGTATTTAAATATGACTTCTTTCTAGTTCTTCAAGCTTCTAGGTGGCCAATGATTGAGGACTAGAACATGGTTTCTTTCTCACTGAGACAGTACTGATATTTCCTTGTTCTCAAATTAGGAAGGTGGTTACAACATGAAAAAAAATGTGATTTAAATAAAGGGAATATTTTGCATGGTGTAAGCACTGGGAAACGGGGCAGAATTAACAAATCTTGTCTATCTTATTTGCCACCAAATTGCTGACTTCAGAAAAGTACTTTTGCTTCCTCCAGCCCTACTTTACCCATTTGAACACTTGGGACATTTTATATATGCTGTATGAATAAATATTGGGATGAAGGACACATAAAGAATGAATTTAGTTGACTACCAACATGTTGACATCTCAGGGAGGCCAAGATTCTTCTCGGTCTTCTAGTTGTTCAGGACCACGGTCAGCAGCACAACCAAATTTGAAGGTGGAAGAATTTGGAATAAATTTATTGGCCTGTGACAAGCTTTAACTTGGGGAAGGGTCTACAGTTCCATGGTTTCATAATCAGAGAGTATGAATGAGAATATCACAAAATATCAGCAGTGGCACAGATTTAGCTATCATCTAATCAAACCCCAGACCATTAGCATCTTCCAGGGGATGTTTGATGCATTAAATTAAGGAAGAAATAGGCACTCTAGGCTTACTGGCAGGGCAACCAGCAGTCAATAGGGTCTTTCTGGTCCGATTGAGATGATACAACTTACAATATGTTTTATTTATATGCAGAAAGCCAAGCGCATTCCTCTCCTTAAAAAAAAAAAAATGCCTGAGAAAGTTGCTTCAGCTTTGCTTTTGATCTGTCCTAGTTTAGAAGATGAATCAGCAGCTTTCCAAGGACCATGAAAAAGCAGCTCCAATTTAAATCCTCCTCCATCCATACCAGTCTCTGTTCACTGAGCTTGGCTCCCTAAGCTGAGGAGTCCCTGCAGAAAGTCTGACCTGATGAAATTTGCAGCTCAAATTTCCAGTCTGTATTACTCAGCCTTCATTTTTCAATGAATACTCAATTTTAGTCAATTATATCTGATCCATGCCTAGAAATAACCCTACTAGGAGACACTGGATTTAACAGAGTAACGGGCAATGGGATATTAAGTTCATGGAACATTTGCTGGTGAAGTTAAGTTGTCTCCATTTCAGACTTTTAAGTCACTATGGATCAGTTGCAAGATAGCTGGCATTAATGTAAATATCAGCCAGCTCATTACTCTGGTGTTATTAAAATTCAATTATGATGAAAAAGAAACAAAAATTCATATCCAATATAAATATGGGATTTTTAAACTTTTAAATAGGCAAAGGACAACTTTCTTCAAGATAATTTGGTTCCTACTTGTATTATACATATATATAGATATATTTATTCCTGCATTTATTCATTCATTTAACATATACTCAGTATATCCCAAACACTGTGTTAAGTTCAAGTGATATTTTGAAAACCAGGTTCTAACCTCAAGGAGCTCATATTCCCCAAAGAGAGATGGAGGAGTAAACATACTAAAATATAATAATGGCAATTTCTCTTTTTCCTTTACTCACCCCCCTCCATATCCAATTTTCCAGCAAATTAGACAAATTTTAATTTTAAAGTATGCCTTGAATTCTTCCCTTTCTCTCTATATCTACTACTAATATCTTCATTGAAACTCTGATAATATCCTATCTCAACTACTGAAAAATCTACCATCATATCTGCCTGAGTTAGGCATTAAACCAATCCCATAATCCATTGTTCACAAAGAGCCAAAATAAGCTGATCTTTTAAAAACATTATCATGCCTTCCCTGCTTAAAGGGAGCAGATTTCTGATGCACTAAGAGTCAACCACTTGCAATGTCCTAGATAATTTTGCTCTATCGATCTCATCTTCTTCTATCCTTCTACTTTCCCACCAGCTTCCAGCGATCCTGACTTTCCTTTGGTTCCTCCTTGCCCTAATCTTTGCATGATTTGCTCATTAGACTTCAGCTTGAATTCCACACTTTCAGAGGTGACACCTCTTGTCCACACTATCCATACTGCCCTTGAGGCATTCCTTATCACATCCCCTTGCTTGGTTTCCTTTTTGGAATGCAATTAATATGCTTTGTAATTTTGGTGCATTACCTCTAAGAGAATAAGGCCTTCTTGTTTATCCTGTTTACCACTTCATCAAATACTTAGAACCGCACCTGGCTAATAAAAGAGCAAAGTTAAACATCATGAGAACAGAGAGCATGTCTACCTAATTCTAAATGATTTCTAAAGCCAATATTGTAGAATGTGGATATTGTACATGCTCCAAACTATTAGCTGGATGACATTCCTAAGAAAGGTCTCTCTCATCCAAGAAGCCTAAAGGTATCTTATGGCATGGACACCTGACCCAGTGATGGATAAATGAGATTGGCAAAACATATTTGTCATAATAGGTTCACAGAAAATAATTACAGAGTAGAACCCAATATGTCTGTAATTTTTAAATAATAACTCATTTCACTGAGAATTATGGAGTTAATAAGAAAAGGGCAGAGTCTATCCTCAAATTACTCCCTCTCACGTAGAAATGAGCATCATGGTTGAATGTATATACACATATGTCAATAAGTGTCTATATACACTGAAAGAATGTCTACATGTGTACACAAAAGATCAGTTTCCATTTAAAACCTCTGAAAATGTCCATCATGCCAGAGAAATACAGATCCCTATTTCTATGTATGTATGGTAGGTTGCATTAAAATGACTCTTACTGAACTTCTCGGTTTACAAGCAGTGACAAATTCATCACCTCCTTTTATCCTCACAAAGGTAATCATCCCCCCTTAATAGCTGAGGAATCAGAGATCTAGAGAGACTGAATGCTTGTGCACAGTATAACAGATGATTTCCTACAAATCTAAGATCAAAAATCTATGTCTTTTGGCTTAAAAATGAGAACACAGGACCCTATACTCCTAAGGTAATAGTAACAGGACTCTAGAAGATGAGATGCTATTGGAAGGTGCAACAGTGACAGAGTGTATAAAGCCAGGCAGAGATATAGGAAGAGAGAACGTTGTCCAAATTTGGGTAAAAAGCTTCCATTTCCTCTCCAGGTCATCGGGCCTCCTAGTTTTTCCTTCTCTATTGGGATTAATCCATCATCAGACACAGAGCCTTTTTCCAAGTTATTAATCATTTGAGAGCAGTGCTGTCTCAGCAAGAACCCAGCAAGGTGACTGATAAAAACCAGGAGAGGACAAAAGAAAACTGGAGACAGACAATGAGACAGCCAGCCAGTGGACCTCAAGATAGACACAGAAGCTGAGAAACAACTCCACAATGGAAAGGCCAGGGGCTGACATTTCCTCTAGAACAGAGAGAAAATGAACACATGGAACCACTGAACAATTTTAAATCATAATTTATCAACTCTTTTGCTGCCCAACAATCACTGGAGGAGAATAGGACTTAAAACTAGACTGTTCATTTCCAAACTGTGAAGATGATTAAGTCCAAAATACCCTTACCCAAAATTCAGTTGAACTCTACTTTTGAAGTCCAGGCTGTAGGAAGTAAAGGGGTGGCAGAGTTGGTCTGCAGCTCTAGGTTGAGGTGGTAAGTTCTGGAAGATTTGTCCTATGTTGAACATCCCATTCTCAATAGAGAGCTAATGCTAGAGTACAACACAGCATCAATGAACTTGAGATCAATAATTTGATTCTGGGCCAATTTGCCTGTTGTGTCCTTTAGTCAGGCACCCTGCAGCTACAGTCCATGCAGCCCTGAGCATGGCCACAAACTGTGCTGCTCTCAATCAAATAAAAAATCCTGACCTCAGTTACAAAAGACCAGAGTTATTTCCAAAACAAGAAAAATACTAGGTATAGACTGTGTCCAGTCTTGACCCCAGCCACTGTTGAGCCTTAATCCTGATTAGAGTGGGGCCATTCATTGATTCATTTATTTGGAAAGTATTGAAACACGTAGTACACACCAGACTCTCTAATGGACACTAGAAATGCTATAACAAGCAAAATATCCACGTCAGATGGAACAAGAATAAATCGTTGAAAGCACAATACTTTCAAACTATACCACAGAGCTATAGTAAGAAAAACCGCTTGGTACTGACATAAAAACAGACACATAGACCACTGGTAAAAAATAGCAGACACAGGAAAATGTGACACATCTACAGTCACATTTTTGACAAGGTGACAAAAACATACATTGGAGAAAAGATAGCCTTTTTAACAAATTGTGCTGGGAAAACTGGCATCCATATGGAGAAGAATGAAACTAGATCCTTATCTGTCACATCTCTCACCCTGTACAAAAACTCAAAATGGATCAAAGACCTCAGAATTGGATCAAAAACTACGCAACTCCTAAAAGAAAACATATGGTCAACACTCCAACTTATAGGCACAGGCAATAACTTTCATGAAATGATCCTTAAAGCTCAAGAAATAATGCCAAACATTGATAAATGGAATGGCATCATGTTTAAAAAGCTTCTGCATAACAAAACTATTAAGAATGTGAAGAACCAACAGAATGGAATAAACTCTCTGCTAGCTAGTGTTCTCACAGAGAATTAAGATCTAGACTATAAAAAGAACTGAATATCAAAACATCAAAAATCCAATTAATAGATGGAGAAATAAATTGACACTTCTCAAAAGAAGAAATAAAATGCTCAAAAAATATATGAAAAAACGTTCAACACCATTAGCAATTAGGGAAATGCAAATCAAAACTATACTGAGACTTCATCTCACACTAGTCAGAAGGGCAGTCAGCAAGAATATAAATGATAATAAATGCCAGAGAGGATATGTAGAAAAAGACACACTTATACTCTGTTGGTGGGATTGTAAATTAGTACAACTATTATGGAAGTCAGTATGGAGTATCTTCAAAAGACTAAGCATAGAACCACAATATGATCCAGCTATGCCACTCCTCAGTGTTTATCCTAAAAAATTAAAGTCATTACATGTGATATACACATACCCATGTTTATAGTAGCACAATTCCAACAGCTAAACTTTAGAACTAGCCTAGGTGTCCATTGACAGATGAATGGATAAAGAAAATGTGGTCTATGAACACTATGGAGCTTTATTTAGACAAATCAAATTATGTCATTTACAGGAAAATGGATGAAACTTGAAAGCATTATGTTTAGCAAAATAAGCCACACTCAGAAGGTCAAGGGTTCTATGTTTTCTTTCATATGTGGAAGCTAAAGAGGAAAAAGGTGAAGAAGGGGGCTGGGACCTCATGAAAGTTAAAGGGAGATCAGTAGAGGAATGGGGCCAGGAGGTGAGAGCAGAGAAGGAAGACAATAGCTAAATATGATATTGGCTAAATTATATTGTTATTTTATATGCATGTATGAAGACATAACAAAGAAATCCATACCATAATGCACCAATAAACTGTGGAAAGGAAAGAAAAAAAGACAATTATTGACAATGTGTATAAGTACTTACTGTGATGATTTAATACCAAACATAAATTAACTCCAGACTTAAGCCACAAATTGACCCATAACTCCAAGGCACAGACTGAACCACAGTTGAAGTGTCTGTGCCAACTGAAAGCATGGAGGAAGAATAAGAAGAAATCCTTAAAACCATTTCAGGCAGTACTGGGATTAGGTGCCCAGTAAACGCCTGAGGAGCTGCAGAAGCAATTATTCAGTGTGTGGTGATGTGGAGAAAAGCCACGAAGGGTTCCCAATGATACTGTGACTCATCGACAGAGACAAACACACTTGGAAACACATTCTAATTTTGCAGCATTACCCGGGAGTGGGTGATAAAGTCTGCTCTCTGTACGCTGATTTTGAAGGTGTTTGGGGAAGAAGGTGGCAGAGAACAGACCCTAGGATCTCCAGCAATGCTTGAAAAGCTGTCCGAGAGGGAATAAAATGTGGAGAGTCAAGACACAGGGAGAGAGAAAAGGAATTACAGAAATCAACATGTGAAACTGAAGAGTCAAATGCTCACAGTGTGTTTTAGAAGTGTGGTGAGTGACTTTGGATTAGAGGATTCTTTGGTAACAGGTGAACAGAGAGGGGGGCCATTGTATGGCCAGGCCTAAATGACAAGCAGAGGCACCCAAGACCAAGATAATAGGCTTACATATTTGGTTCAGTTTGAAATCATTTATGAAGGATCGGTTATGTGCATTTTATTCATTTTGTATACCCAGAACTTAGTGTTCATCTTTTACAATGAAAACAGGAAGGAAGGAAGGAAAAGAGAATAAAAGGGCTAGAGAAGAAGATGGGAAGCTTTCACTAATCATTCGTCAGAGAAGATAGTGGTCATAGCAACGAGAACTTGGAAACCTCCCCAGAAATAGATCTCAATTGGCTAAGTCATCTTGAACAAGCCTAATAAAGAACAATTCTCGGCCTCCACTTTGAGACTATTGGAAGTTATACTTTTATCCTCTAGTTCTCCCTCAAATTTTTGGGGATCCTAAATCAGTAAAAAGAGACTTCAAGGTTAGACTTCAGGACCTCAAGACTACAGGAAAAGAAACACTGGCAATAAGGGGGTAGTTTGCAAGATAAGATTCCTTCATCGTTGAGTTAAATCTCCCTGATGTAAAAGCCAGGGGAAAGCTCACGCACTAGGCACCTTCCCCAGATTCCTTTAATGCCAAGAAAGTCAACCTGGTTATTGTATCCCTATCCCACCTGGCTTTGCTCAAGTGTCAAGAAACAGGGGAAAGAAAGAAAGGATAAAAAAGAGGAACAAATTCACTATAATCGAGGTTAATCCCACTCAAAGCCTCATTCCATGTGAGCAGTTAATCCAGTTAGAACAGCTTTCATGGGGAGCTTTGGTAAATCCTTTAGCTTCTTGCAGGTACCACTGGCCCCCTAACTCAACATTCATGAAGATATTCATCAATGATGCAGCAGATCTGACACCTGTTACGGTATAATGTCAGCATGTTCACCCAAATCAAGCCTCACTTGAGGTCAGATCCTCTGCAGAAGTTGCCATCCCTTGCTGAATCTCACCTACATTCGTATTTTAGAGTTTTAAATCATCCAACTTGGCCCTTAGAGTTGCATCTTGCACTTCCCAAATGTCATTTTTGTGTATGTGTCATCCAATTATTATTCCCAATCAGACTATAAAATCCTTGAGACTGGGAATCATGCTTTAGATTTCTTTAGACCATCCCCAGTTGTGCCAGAGCTTAGCACAAAGCAGGAAATATGAAAATCTCTCCTTTACTGGTCTACTGATGACATGAACCTATTAGAAACAGAGATACAATGTGTATACCAAAGACATACAGAATTTGAGTCTTGGATTCCCATCTCCCTGCCTGGTTGCCTGAATGGGCTATGCTGCTATCTCAGCTGCTAGGTGTTTTCATCTCATAAACAGTGAAGAATTTGGTTTCTTCACTAATTCTAGACTACTCATAGGCAAAACTGTGCAGATCAAACTCAACTCCAATATTTCCAATCTATTTTTTAATGTTTTTTTATTCTGCTAACATATAACATATAATTTACTGCTTTAACCATCTGTCTATGCAAAACTTAGTGCATTAATTATGTTCACAATATTCTGACATCATCTCCATTATCCATTTCCAGAACTTTTTCTCATCCCAAGCAGAAATTCTTCCCATTAAACAACTCCTCATTCTTCTATCTCTCTATCCCCTGGTAACTTCCACTGTTGCCTATTGCTGGTGTCTCGTGTAAGTGGAATATTACAATATTTGTCATTTGTGTTATCTTATTTCACTGAGTCTAATATTGTCAAGATTCACTTACCTTCACCATACATTAAAATTTTATTACTTTCTAATGTCTAAATAACATTTAAATGTGTGTATATACCTTATTTTGTTTATCCATGCAAGTCTGGATGTACATTTGAGTTGTTTCCACCTTTTGCCCATTGTTAATAATGCTGATATAAACATTTATATAAAATATCTGTTTGAGGGGCTGGAGCGGTGGCTCAGCAGTGACATCACTTGCCTAGCATGCGAGAGTACATGAGTTCAAACACCAGCACCACCTACGCAACAGAATGTCCGAGGAATGAAAGTCACATGCAAAACTAAATAAAAATTGCTTCTCTCTCTCTCTCTCTCACTGTCCCTCTTCCTTTAAAAAAAATATCTGTTTGAGTCCCCAGTTTTCATCCCTTGGGTATATACTTAGGAATGAATTTGCTAGGTCATATGTTTACTTAACTTTATTTCATTTTTTGAGAAACAGCTAAATTGTTTTCCAGAGCAACTGTACCGTTTTACATTCTCACCAGCAACTCATGGGGATTTAATTTTTCTATATCCTGGCCAACACTTGTTGTTTTCCACTTTTGTTTGCTTTTTAAAAATAACAGCCATCTTAATGGTTTTAAATGACCTCGTGATTTTGATTTGCATATTCTTAATGAGATTGACCATCTTTTCACATGCTCATTGGCCATTTGTACATCTTCTTTGGAGAAATACCTAGTTAGTTCCTTTCCCTATTTTTAATTTGGCTGTTGCTTTGTAATTGAGTTGTAAATGGTTTCTGTAAATTCTTAATATTAACCCATTACTAGATATAAGATTTGAAAATATTTTCTCCCATTCTACTGGTTTTCTTTCCAATCAAATTTTACATTAATAAATTTTAATTCAGAAATTAAAATGGCATGGGGCTGGAGCAGTGGCTCAGAGGTACAGCACTTGCCTGGCATGCACAAGGACCCAGGTTCGAACCCTAGCACCATATACAAACTAAGAAAAACGAAAGCCAGATGAAAAAAAGATAAAATTAGTTCTCTCTCTCTTATTCTCTCTCTCACACATGCATTCACACTATATCTTTAGAAATTAAAAAAAATAAAATAGCACACATGTATGCCCCTTATCGTCATCTTATTCCTATGTGTCCTGCTTTCCACCTCACAGTCCCATAATTCCAAGGTAGTCACACTAATCACTGAACATCCAGAAGACCCCAAATCATCTTCCAATAGCAGTAGTGGCTCAGTTACTCTTTTTCTTTAATTCAGAAATTTATTTGTTGCACAATCAAACAAGCTTCTAATGAAATAATATAATATATATAAATTCTGAAAATTAGATTTACCCCCAAAAGCCCACCCAATTACCCACCCTTATCCCTCCTCCCTTCCTTCCCAATACATCTCTACAAATGCCTTAGGTGTATGACATTACACCTTGATCATTATCATCAGTGCTATCGTCATCATTATTAGCGGCTCTCTCTTATTGCGAGCTTACAATGTGTAAAATATTCTGGTAAAAACTTTAGCTGAGTGCTTCCGTTAGGTGAAAAAGTGATTGTATTCTATTTAATAAGGAAAGTAAAAAAAAATTCATGCAAGATTTATTGTCACATCAGACTGTAAAAGTTTAGGGCAGAGTGTTTGATTAAGCACTTGGCGATCAATTAACTTTATACCATCTATCAGCACAAAAAGGGCAGGTACAGTAAAATAAAATATTTTGAGAGAGATATATGTTTATGTAACTTTTATTATTAAATAGTCTTACATTTGTTCTATTTTATTATTCTTAATCTATTACTGTGTATAATTTATAAGTTTAACTTATCCTAGGAACATATGTATACATAACATACATAGGATTTAGTACTATCCAAACTTAAAGGCATTCATTGGGGATTTTGAACATATCTTCCATGGATAAGGAGGGATTACTCTTAGGAAATTTCAGAGCTAGTAGAGGTAGGCCTGACAAATGAGTTTTTGCAAGATTTCTATTGTTTTTTAAGGTATTTTCATATGTGTCATTTTTGAGTAATCTGTTTCCACAGATATAGAGGTAAATAGAAAATTTGAAAGTTCCAAGCAGTTTAATGTGAAATGTATTTCTAAAGAACAATATTCACATAAATTTTATATGCCATCCTAATTATTGCTGCGTTAATTTTTTGTTATACTTATCTTAAATTCCTAAATATAAAGGGAAATCAAATAAACTGAAAGTTAATACAGAAAGAATTTCAGGAGGAGGGAGGAAGGGTGGGAATGGAAAAAAACTGGGCATTGAAATGGAACAAATTATATGAATGTATGAATATGTTGACATGAACTCCACTTATTACGTATAATTATAATGCACTAATGAAAACATAATCGAAATTTAAATTTCCAGGGATTAGATTTCAATATTTGTGAATAAATGATATTTCGAATTAAAAAAAAAAAAACAAAAACTTTAGCTGAATCCTCTCTGTTTTTCTTCATGTAAAATTTTAGAAATTCCTAGGGTCCTTAGTTGCATTTGGCCGATGAGGAAACTGAGATTCACATTGATGACATGATGAACACCCATATTGTAAAAGTTCTTCCCATGTGTGCTCATATGTGGAAGCTCCAGCAGGAGATGATTGTATCAGCTAACTCATCCTAAAATTTTAAATGATTCCTCTAACCATACTGCCCCTGCTGTCAAAGCCTCCACATTCAGCCAGTGGAAACTCCTTTATGGTGTTAGTTTCACACAAGTGTCAGGAATATTTTAGGGTAGCGAGGACATGCAAAGCTACCTTCTTAGGCAAAAGCATTTCGTACACAAGTCCCCTAACTACTGAACAAATAAAGAGAAGAAGAGTGCTTCTAGACAAATTTAGCCTCAGGGTTGCGGTCCAGAGGGAAAGCACTGGGCAAGGGAAGAAACCTGGGAAGTTCTCCATAGATCTTCCTCTATTTATGTGCCCTCAGTCATTTCAGCTATTATACAGACACCAGTGTTTAGTTATTACAGACTGAATTGGGTGCTCTTCAAAATTCACATGTGAACTACCCACAACGTACGGAAATAGGTCTTTGGAGGTAATTAGGGTTAGATGAGGTCATATGTGCTGGGTCCTGATCCAATGAATTGGTGTCTTTATAGAAGAGGGAGGGACACAAGCTCTTTCTCTCAGCACATATGCACCATGGAAAGGCCACATGAGGATACAGATAGGAGGCAGTCATCTGCAAGCCAGGAAGTAAGCATGCGCCAGAAACCAAATTGATCCAAATTGCAATCTTAACTTTTAGCCTCTAGGACTCTGAGAAAATCCATTTCTGTTGTTCAAGCTGCCCACTCTGTGGTATTTTGTGATGGGCATCCAAATCCAATTTATTAGCGATAAAATCTTCAGGGCCTCTCCATTTCCTGCAGGTCCTGTTTTTTTTCTGTTAATGGCGACATACATTTTCACTTGCAGGTTACCTAATTCTTCCTCATCTTCCTGGTAAGCAGTCTCACCTTTGATGAAATAACTAATAATTTAACTTATCCCAGTAAGTCAAGTCAGACAGGTGGCAAGCTGTACTCATGTTCTGTTAGTACAGCCATGAATAAAATACCTGGATTATTGCAATAATTTCCTTCTTAGGATACTGTACAGACTAAATAAGCACAGCATGTGCCTATCATCAGCACACTAAACTTTTTCCTGAGATGATATGACTTTTTCATTCTCTACCCCGAATTGCTATAATGCCCAGTAGTATAGATTTGTTGAGAAAATTCCAGGGTTTAAAGTTATATTCTGCACTACTTATAAGCTGGAAGACTTTGAGAAAACAAATGGATCTCTCTCAGCCTTATTTTGTTCATCTGGAAAACAGTGGCAACTGTAACTGCTAATTATTATTTTACTGCAAGGAAAAATACAATAACTCATGTAGTAGAAAGAAATTCTAATTCCAGTAATAACAGAGTAGCTTCTATCGGACGAACACAGCCACAGACGATAATTATAAACTGTTGATGAAATATTTTCAGATAGCACTCTTTTGGGGCCGTAGGTACTGAGAGTGATCGAAAGCAGGCAGTCCAAAAACCAGAGCGTATTTTATCCATGAAAGAAGGAAACTGCATGGGCTAAGATCCATGTTTATTTTGCTGTTTTCCTGCGGGCACTCTGGTCCACATGGTGCAGATTGAATATAAGTGAAGAATTGCTTCTCAGCTTTTTGGCTAGATCAACTGAATATAAGAGAAGAACAAATTTGCAGTCACATGGGTAAAGATGTCAGAATTTCAGGGTCATCAGAGTAGCTGGAAATTGATGAGAAAAATTCAGGATTAAGGGGAATTATGAAGATGGCACCTCAACCTAAAAATGAACATTCCTCAAATCTCTGAATAGCTCCTGAACAGGGGATGTGAAGAGGAGACTGAGGGAAGCCAGGCAAGCTGACGGCCTAAACTGAAATTTCTATTGCTTCCTCTCCAAGAAAAACAATTGGGGGATAATCCCACCATACTCAAACACCTGATAAACTTCTTGGGCATTCAATTCAAATTCTAGAAGGGACATGATAGGGTAAATCTATTTATGAGGATCAAGGGATTCTCCCTGACTAAAAGCAAAATAGAAATATGCCCACCTTAAAAATGTGTAAAACTGGGCCTGGAGTGGTTACTCAGTGGTTACAGCACTTACCTGGCATGCACAAGGACACGAGTTCAAACCCCAGCACCACATGCACAACAAAGTATCGGAGCAATAAAGACCACATGAAAAACTAAATAAAATTAATTCTCTCTTTCTTTCACTGTCCCTTTCTCTTAAAAAAAAAAGTGTAAAACCAAACCCTCCAAAAGCTTAACATGATCACTCAGGAACAAATCTGTTAGAAAAATCCTGACAGAGGAAGATTATCTATAATAGCCATCACTACCAGAAATTAGAAGAAAGAGAAATATGGGACCCACAGTCAAGAAAAGAAGGAAAGTAATAGAAATAGACTCCCGAATGTCCCAGATGTAACCAGAAAATAAGAACTTCAGTGAGACTTCTATAAAAATGTTAAAAGAACTCACAGGGAAAAAATTTGTCATAGTGAATAAAGAGAGGAATTATCAAAAGAGAAATTTAAACTATAAAGAAGAGCCACGTGGTAATTCCAGCACAGACACATGTTAATATTAGATCTGACACATTCATTGAATGGGATTAGCAGTAGAACAGAAACCATAGGCAAAAGGATTAGTGGACTTGAAGGCAGATAAATAGAAATGATCTGTTCTGAAGAAGAAAGAGAAAAGAACTGGGAAAAATATGAACAGAGCCTCCATCATCTATGGGGAAACATAAGCAGCTAATATCTTTATAATCAGAAACCTCTAAGGAAAGGAGAGAGAAAAGAAAAAATGGAGACAACATAAAATAATGGATAAAAAATTCCCAAAACTGTGGGAAAAAAATCAGAGAGAGAGAGAAAAAAAATATCAATCCCCAATCAGGGTAGATGCAAAGAAAATGAGATATCAGAATTAAGCAACTAAGGTGAGGGTAAAGAGAAAAATCTTAAAAGCAGACAGGAACAACAGGCACAATTAAAGAAAAAGGCATAACAGCAACAACGGCCAATTCATGATTCCTTGTCAGGAAAAAGAGATGTCCCAAAGCCAGTGGAATGACCTCATTAAAGTTGTTTTTATTAAAAAAAAAAAAAAAACCTGCCCACTTACAATTCTATATGCAGTGAAAATCTCCATCAAAATTAAGGCAAAATAAAAACACTATTTAGGGAATCAATTGCAAGAACAGCTGTAAAAGCAAGTAGCAAAAGAAATTTTTCAGGGAAAAGAAAAATGACATTAAGGGAAACTTTAGGTATATAGAAACAACTCCAGAATGGTAAACATGTGGGTAAAACCAACAGCCAAACTTTTATATTCTCATCTCTTTAAAAAGCCATTGATGGGGCTGGAATAGCGGCTCAGTGGTAGAGAGGTTGCCTGGCATGCACAGGGATCCCAGGTTTAAACCCCAGCACCACATACATAATTAAGTGTGGTGAAAAACATGAAAAAATAAAAATAAAAAATGATTCTTTCTTTCTCTTATAATCAAAAAGAAAGACCATTGATGGGGCCGGCGTGGTAGCTCAGTGGTTAGATCACTTGCTTGTCATGCACGAGGACCCAGGCTCAAACCCCAGTACCACATATAAAACTAAACATTGAAAAAAAAAAAAAACCAGATGAATAAAATAAATTAAATTGTTTCTCTCTCTCTCTTTAAAAAGAAAAAAAATTGATAAATCACAGACTTAAATTTAAAACTATGTTCTCTGAGATCTGAATAAGGCAAAGATTTCTTAAACACAACATGGAAAACATGATTTGCAAAAGAAAAAAACTTGATGAGGTGGCCCATCAAAATGTAAACCTTCTCTACAAAGACACTATTATGAGATTGAAAAAAATAAGCCAATGACTAAGGGAAATATTCGTGAAAGTCATAGCTGACAGAGGACTTTAATCCAGAATATATAAAGAACATCAAATTCCAATAAAAATAAACTCAATTTAAAAAAAAAACCTGGGCAAAGATATTGAACAGACATTTTACCAAAGGAGATACATGGATAACAAAGAAATACAAAAAATATGCCCAACAGCATTAGCCCTTAGAAAAATGCAGACGGCGGTGCATGCAGGTGGCGGAGGCAGGAGGATCACAAGCGGGAGGCCAGCCTGGGCCACTCAATGAGACTCTGTTTCAAAATAAAAAGGGCTGGGAATATAGCTTAGAAGTAGAGCTCTTCCTTAATATGCATGAATGAGGTCCTAGGCTCATTCCCCAGTACCAGAAAAAAAAAAAATACCTTTTTTTTAACTTTTTATTTTAAAAAATGCAAATTAAAGCTCCACTTAAAATCAACTATGAACCCACCAAAAAAGAAAAAAAAAAAAAAAGAAACAGGATACAGATTGTATCTCCTGTGGTTGCTATAACAAATTATCACAAACTTGCTGGTTTAAAACACAGAAATTTGTTCTCTCACAGTCTGGAAGCTACACATTCAAAATTAAGGTTTTAGCAAATACATGCTTCCCTTGAACTTTTTCCTGACCTCTTCCTAATGTCTGATCACTGCTGGCATTCCTAGACTTGTAACAATATAACTCCAATTTCTAGCTCCATCTTTATATGACTGTCTTCCATCTATTTGCATACCTCCAAATCTCTCTCTCTCTCTCTCTCTCTCTTTATAAGGACACCTGTTGTTGAATTCAGGGTCCATTCCATTCCAATAAAACCTCATCTTTGCAAAGACCCTATTCCCAAATGAGGTCACATTCACAAGCACCACGGTTAAGATTTCAACAAAGTTAGACTTCAAAAGGCTAATACTTCCCTTCTGGAGGGATACAAAACAGAACAACTACAAGAATCACAGAGCACTGGTAGGAATGTAAAATTGTAAACCATTTTTTAAAAAAACAATTATTTAGCAGTGTTTTATAAAGTTGTCCTATACATATGCCATATGCAAAGGTTTGTATCTACTCTCAAATCATAAAATCACATTGGATTTTATTAGAAGGTGGGCCTTTTAGGAAGTAATTAGGTCATAGAGACAGAGCTATCCAGAATGTGATTAGTATCATTACATATATATAAAAAAATAACCGCATGGGGACACAATGAGAAATAAGCCATCTACAACCCGGAAGAGGACCTTCACCAGAAACAGAACATGCTGGTATCATGAACTTGGACTTCCACTCTCTAGAACTGTAAAAAAATAAATTTATTATTTATAAGACATGCAATTTACAGTACTTTGCTATAACAGCCTAAACCAAGATACTGTATCAATCCAGCAATCCCGCTCTTGGATATTTACTCAAGAGAAATGAAATTTATGTGGACAAACAGCCTGTATGAGTGTTTATAGCATCGTCCTTCAAAGTGAGACAAACTCTCGATTGATGTAACAACATAGATGAACCTCAGAGGTGTCAAGCAAAGTCCAAGAAGCTAGTCTCAGAAGTTAAATATTGTATCGTTCCATTTATGCCACATTCGAGACAAAGCAAAACTATGAGAATTTGCCTTTTCCAGGGTGAGAGGAAGAGGAAGAATTGACTACAAAAGGGTACAACAAGGAAGTTTACCCAGGTGACAGAAGAGTTCTGTACCCTGGTCTTGGTGGTATCAGGTGTGTTACAGTTTAGATAAGAGCTGTTCCCCGAAACCTCATGAATGAGGCAATTCAAGAACCTTCAGAAGTGCGATGATTAGGATATGAGAGGTGTGATCTAATCGATGGTTTCATCCACTGATTTGGATTAACTGGGTGGTAGCTATAAGCAGGAAGGGTGTGACTGGAGGAGAAATGGAGTTGACCGTCTACAGCCTGGGACCTCTGAAGCATGAGCCTCAAATAAACTTTTCCTCCTCTAAAATTGTTCTAGTCAGGTCTTTTGATCACAGCAATGAAAGAGCTGATGAAAACAAGGTGGTTATATAAATCTGTAATTAAAACTCACAGAACAATACACCAGTAAAATGTCCACTTTACTATGTGTCAATTTAAAGCAGTTTTTTTAAAAGAAAAAGAATTATATGGACATTCCCACAAACCCAATAGCATGATTGAAGTTTAAAATACCAACATTACCAACAATTGGCAAAAATGTGCGCTAACTTGAATTTTCATGTGTTGTGGAGGGGAGTACAAATGATCTAACCACTTTAGAAAATTGGCTAGCTGCTTATAAATATACACCTACCTCATGACCCAGCAGAAAAGAAAACCTTCATCAATAAAAATGTTTGTATGAAAAAAATGTTGAAAGCAACTTTACTGGTAACCTCTGAATTTGAAAGAACCATCTACTAGAAGTGAACAGATAAGCATATTGCGGCATGTTCATGCTATGAACTATTGCTGAGCAATCACAATGAGTTACTAAAACCTACATGTATGAATGCTTAAAGCATGCTAAGTAAAAGAAACTAAGCTATGTGATTTCACATAGTCTTTGAACAGAGAAAACAAATACACGGCGCTACTAAACAAAGCAGAGGTTGCCTCTGGAACAGGGCACATAGCAAGTTTCTGGGCTGATGTATTTGGACTGGGATGGTGGTAATGTGGTTCAAACTTATCAAAACATGGGTCAAAGACCAAAACATCAAATTTGAATGTAAGATTTGGGGGATTCATGATGTTACATTTTATTTCTGTAACAAACATATAATAATGGCTGTAGAGCACCTATCAACAGTATCTTGGACACAGTTAGCACTCGGTTTCTGCTAGCTACTTTCCTGAAGTTCTGTAAGTCCACTCCTGCCACACGCACAGGTAACCAATGTGAACTTCTGAGAATGGCCACTTGGTGCCTTCATATTATAATTCACATTCTTGTTTAGCATAGTGCTGACACTTAACTGATGCTAGTTGACTGAATAACAGACTGGTCTAATGAAAGAATGGATTAATTGCTGTACTGTCAGAATTGCAAGTGAAAGTCTTCTATCCCTAACCTCATTTCTTAACCTGTTTGTATGAAGTCACCTTTCCTGGAACATACTCTCACAAAGGAAGGGCAATAATTGCTCTATAAGGCAAACTATTTTACTGTTGTCAAGCTGATATTAGGCAAACACTATCTTTTTTCTGATATGTTCCCTTAGGGTTACCTGGGAACCTAAGGATGCAATTACAATCTCTCTTCTACATGGCAGGGTGCATTTGATCACTGTGGAACTGGCTAGGACTAGCTGAAGCCTAGAAAGCACTGGTCTTGAGTGCAAAGTTTAAGGGGGAAACCAAAAAACACAAGAATCAAGATAATTGACTATTTAACACATATTTAAGCAAACTACCATCTGCCAGGGCAAAACTTAAAAGGCTTAATGAAGATTTTCTCTTAGGGATAAACCATAGGATTACATTTCAAGCTTTCCCAAACTATAGCCGATTTTTTAAGGGATATTTTCATTTGTTCTGTAACAACCCAGAAACTAAAACCTCCTACGCAGGAATAATAAATGAATCCAGCTCCCAGCACACCCCGAAGGCTGCTTTTCCATCAAGCTAACATGCATTCAGTCTTGTAGTAATAAAGTAACCTCAAGGATTATAGTTTACTTTCTCCAAAACTGACAAACCTCCTGGAGCAAAGACGTACTCACTAGCTGTGATCCTATCTGGTCAATGCATGAGAAAAAAAAATTGGGAGACTAAAGCCAAGACCTTGTTTCAAAAGCTCAGCTCTCCTGAGAAATGCCATTTCTTTAGTACCCACTATGTGCCAGGCACTATATGTGGTACTTATCATTATATCTAAATCTTCATAGCAACTTTGCAAAAAAGTTGTAGCATTTACCTTTTTGTTATTGTTAACTTTTGACTCTTTGAGACTCAGATAGGAAATACCTAGCTCAAAGTCACACAGCTAATTTTGGTAATGGTAGTCAAATCTCTTCAAAACATCATACTTCCAGCATGCCCCAGACACTGGCGATGGTCACAGCCTCTCCATTGGTAATTCCTCAACTTCATTCATTCATCAGCGTCTTGTCCTTTTTGCCAGATCTGTAAGTCAGTGCTGCAGCCTATGCTATTTGCATGAGACCTTTTTTATAAATCAATTTGGTTTTATTTAAATAAAGTGTGAGTAAAATATAAAGTTTAATAAACTTCAGTCATTTTATAAATCGTAATGAATATCAGTATGTACAAACATGGCTTAATGAATCCCACTATTATGTATAATTATAATGTGCCAACCAAAACTTTAAAACTTAAAAAAGTAAATGAATATCACCTTTCAGAGGTGGAAAATGCACATCATAAGAACAAAACAATTCCATCAAATGCACTGTAGCCTACCAAGCCCCCAGAACCGAAGACCAACCACACTGCAGCAAATAGCAAGTGCTAAAGAGGGGATAAGGTCAGAGTAGAATCCAACAGTCTTTCCCTTTGATGCAATCAGAAGAACAGAAAGAAAATTAAAGAGAGGGCGGTTATGGCACCTGCCTGGCATGCGTGAGTACGTGGGTTTAAACCCCAGCACCATGTATACAATGAAGTGTTTGGGCAATGATAGTCACATGAAAAACTAAATAAAATTGATTCTGTCTTTCTCTCTCTCACTGTCCCTCTCTCTTTAGAAAAAGAAAAAGAAAATTAAAGAGAATCATTATCTCAGACTTTTAATCTATGTTACCCACTTCTATGTCCAAGTGACACTGAAATTCCACTTCAGTACCACAGTAGCAGGTGTCCACACACACTCAGTAGGACTGCAGAGCCTTCTGGAATATCATCCATGGCCACAGCACCCACCATCCTGCTTTCCAGTCACCACTTTGAGAGTCCTTAGGGTGACAGGAACTTGGGAGATCTGTATTCCTGTCTGGTCTCTGCCACTGACCAGGAATAGGATCTGAGGCAAATTTCAGCAACTTCTTGAACTTCAGCTACCTCACTTATTAGGAAAAATAATCTTCCTTTTAGTCTATAATCCCTTACAAATCTAAAAATTCTCTGAATTTAGTTTTATCTTACCTGTTTATCACATTTCCCCCACATGCTAGTATTTGAATTTCATCCCTGTGAAGTAAGCCTCTATTGCCCCTCTATTTGTCTTGAGAGTGGGATATATATATATCATGCAACTTACAATCTAAAAGACATGAATTTTGATAATGACCTATCAAATTGATTTAGGTTGTTACCTATAAAGAAGATCCTTGGGTTTAAATTCACTAATTTAAAAGTGATACAGATAAAGAGCCCCCAGCCAGACAGATGAATTCTAGAACTGGTTCTGCCCCTCATTTGCCGCAGGAACCTGGGCAAGTATCGTACCCTCAATGGTGAGTAATTTTCATCCTCTTCTACTTTACAGAGTAGTTGCAGGGATAAAATGATCTCATTGATGAGGAAATTCTTGAAAAACCACCACCCGAGTTCAGCATGCCATAGGATTGTTTTCACTGTCAAATGAGATAAGAGACAGGAGGGCACTTTGATAGTCATATATAAATTGTCAGTTGACCTTGTAAGAGTCAGTCTCTCCTGGCCTCTTTTCTCGTTTGAATGATCTGACCACTTAGGCACCTTTTATCACTAAAATTCTATGGTTCAGAGATTGATTTACTGCCAAATATGATTATTCTGATCCCACAATATATCAAACAGGATCACAGAAAAATAGATAAAAAGAAGGACCCGTGCTGAAAAGAGAAACAGCAATAGAATCAGGGGTGCAAGCTCTGGGTTGTTGCTTCAGCTTTGCCACCACTTCGGTTTGTGGCCTTAGATATATTCATCCCCATTTTAAAGTCTCCATATCCGCATGAATAAAGAAAAATTAGGCTAACTCAGCATACAGCAGACCTTGAAGTTTATGCCTATCTAATGCCTACACCGCCTTCTCTGCAGACTCCCCAGCATTGCCCAGGGGCACCAGCCCTGGTCCTTCCTCAGTCACACTGAGGAAGCACTGACCCTTTTCCTTGAACCTATGTGAGCTCTGGAATGTGTGATCAGTCCTGGCTTCCTTTTCCTGATCATCCCGACTGGCTCAGGGGTAGGCATTCCCCCAAAACGGTCCAATGAAACCACATCTGGGGTTCTGCTAGAGAAGCTAACAGACATAAGCTTTGCTTCTAAACAGGATTGTCAACTGAACATGAGACATACCTGGAGCTTCGCTGGTGGCCAACTGAATCCCACACTGGAATAGGCTTCCTGAGAATGAAACCAATTCAGAAGAAAACCAAGAGCAATGCAGATCCTGATGACGTCACCTAAGCTCCTAATCCAGCCCAGTCCAAGGACATTCACCCAAAGTTGCGGAACCCATACTTTGTCCTTTTACCTAACACTAGCCTGGGTTCAGTTTCTGTCACATGCAACTGAAGTGCTGATGGAGACACAAAAGCTTTTCAACATGCCCTAAGCCATCCTGGAGGCGACACATAGGTACCTTGGAGGCCACTGAAGCACAGCCGGAGGAGACCAAATGAGTCGGCAGTGCTGTTGGGCCCATGGACAGCTTTAAAGTAGAAGAGCTTCTCCTTTTTGTGTTTTGTATGTCAGGGCTCAAATGAGATTTGCTTTGAAAATTGTTTTCAAGGATACTTGACCTTGTGGTTCCCTAAAGTTCTCCCTCTCTGGAGTCCAAAGAGAGTATCTTAATCTTCACCCTTCTACGGTAAAGGACAAAACTCAAAGACCTAAAAATGGGTATGTAGAGGGGAGAAAGTCCCAGAAACAAGTGGAGAAACTTTTACATGTTAAAATGAGGTTTTACATGTTACATGAGGTTGTGGCCACCCTGTGTGCCCAAGGACGCCAGACACTGAATTTTCAAGAGAAGGCAGACATCTAGTTTTTATATAGAAATATGATTTTAGTTCTCATCAACTAGTTTAACAACATTTCAAAGCACCTTTAAGCCAAGCAAGATATACCTACAGGGCTGGAAAGCTGGCTCAGCAGTAGAGTGCTTGCTTGGCATACACAAGGACCTGAGTTCAATCCTCAGCACCACATACAGAAGTAGGGGTCAGCAAAACAAAAACCAGATAAAAAAATAAATAAAAATTAACTCTCTCTTTCAAAAAAAAAAAAGAAAGAAAAATAAAAAGAAATGAATAAAGAAAAAAGATACACCTGCAAATTCAACTCAAAATTCAAACCACAATTGTACGTCTCCCTAAGTCCATAGACACTCCTAAGTGGGTCTGGGTCAAATGTCAGCAGACCACAAAGTGCATATGTGCAAGCAGTTTCCTGGAGAGCTCCAGGATTTTCAGTGAGATTCTTCTAAGGTCTAAGATATCCATAATCCAGAAAAGGATAAAAATACCTGTATTACCATGAAAAGCTTAAGGAAGTATTGCTATGCACATATGCAGTGTGTGTGTGTGTGTGTGTGTGTGTGTGCGTGTGTGTTTTGTTTTGACCGGGTACTGTTTCTCCAATACTCTTCTGTTTCAGAGCTAAAAGGTCAGTTCCTTCTTCTCTTGTGTCCCTTACTTTGATCCCAATGAGAAAGAACATTACATTACCATCGATATTTACTGTGTTCAGCCAGCAGAGAAATAAAATGTTCATGGGCCGTTAATCCAGCTTTAACCCTCTGCAGAATTCACCTCTGCCGACACTGACAAAGCAGATGATGGAGAAGCACGCTTGCTCTTGATCCAGGGAAGGGCAGGTGTGGGAACAGGGCATACCAGCAGGCTGTAGGGCACCCGTCAGATTTGCTCTTCTTACCGTGTGCAACAGACACCCGAGAAGACTGACCTTTGCTGGCTCACTCTTTTGCTCACTCTTTTACTTAATCATTTACCAAATAAGCATCCTGAGGACCAGAAATTGTGCTAAGGCCCAGGAGTACAAAGACTCTGTTCTTATCCTTGAGCTTACAACTAATTTAGAAGGGAATTAATCTTTATTTTAACAATATGTTTCTAAGAATGTATACAGATTCACTCTTATTGTCTCTCTTCATGTATTAGTCTGATTTTTATCCCTGTGATCAAAACACCTGACAAGAACAATTAGAGGAAGGAAAGTTTTTTATTTTGGTCTCACACTTCGAGAGGTTCCGTCCTTGGTTGGCCAACACCACTGCTCTATTCCCGAGGTGAGGTGGAACATCATGACAGATGTGTGGTGGAAGAAAACCACTGAGTTCATAGCAATCAGGAAGCAGAGGGCAGATACAAGGAGGCAGAGATAATAATGTTCCCAAGGGTGTTCACCCAGTGACCTCCTTCCTACAGTCATGCCTCACCTGCCATTGTTACTTACTGGTAGTCCTTTCACATTATTAATCCATCAAATGGATTAATCCACTGATGAGGTCAAAGGTCTCGTAATGTATTCACTTTACCTTTGAACACTCCTGCACTAACACAGGAGCTGTTCAGGGGACATTAAAAATCCAAACTGTAACATTTGACTTTCAGAATTGTCCTTGAGACGAGCAGGAAAGAATAAATTACTTTCATTTTACAGATGAAGAAACTGAGGCCACAGAGGGTCAATGTGGGGCAAAGGTAAGGGGACAGGTAGATGTATGTTCCTGCTACCTTAATCAAAAAGCAGAAATTCTATGGGAAGGACATGATTCCTGCCTTGTGATTAGACATTATAAAGTCATCAGAATCACTTATTAGTGATAGAAGGGAGCGTCACGTGTGCCAACTGAGTACTGGCCACGCATGAGAGGTAACAGAACAGAGAAAGAGATCCCCTAGGTTTCATCTCACAGCACTATGATGGAAATGATTACTGCGACTGCTATTAAAAACTGCAATTTGCCAAACGCTGAACCTGTTCTGCAAATTTCCAGTACTGAGGAATTTTCTCAGATGTGGGAATTTCAGTGCCCAAATCAAGTCCATCCTAGACAAACTGGGGTAGTGGGTGACCCTCCCTCTCAGGCACAGGGCTGCAGCATTGCCCATGCTCTCTCACCCTTGCTCCCAAAACCCAAAGCCTCACTTCACAGATCAGGAAGTGGACTTTCTGGAAAGGGACTTCCACATTCAAACCAACTCCATCTGACCCCTGCGCCCTGCCCCACCAACATCTTAAGACATGAAAATGCTAGATCCTTTGAGATAAAAATTGATTTCATACCATTAAAAAAAACTTAAATTACTTGGTGACATTTAAAGTAAAACAGAAAGAATTGGTCATGAAAAACCCAGCCCACAAGTCTAACACTGAACAGATTGCCCTGTAGAGACCAGACTACAGCATGGAGGGGAGGGAAGGACAAGGAGCACTCTGTTCTGTTCTCTGATCTATTCCCACTATGCAGTGTAGTACTCAGCATGCAGTTCTTACTTGTTGAAAAAAAAATCATAAACAGACTCTTAAAATCATTATTGCATGTTAAGGCTTTCCAGGCTATGGGAATAGGTTTCAGCTACCTCCATTCATTGAACGTGCCCTACTCATTCCAGGCCTAGCTTGAATAAAACCCCACATTTATGTATTTTCCTCACATGCATCTAAATTTCTCTATGGGCTAAACAACCTTTACTCCTACTTGCATAAAATCCACCTCCAGAGCAGAAGTTCCATTAGTCTCATATAAGGCTCCTCTGCGCCTGCCTCACATCAGCTCCTGTTCTAGGTTCATCGAAGCATTATCGCTGCCTGCTCTCCTTCTGTCCATACGCTGTTCCCTTGTTTATTTTCAGTCTCCCCTCCAGAACACGCTGCATCATGTCTAAATTTCATATCCCAAGAGTGACAGAATAGACTGTCCAGAGGAGAGTCTTCAGCAAGTGAAGAGAAAGGTCCACTAGCTTATTTTTAAATGGTTGGAAAAAGTGGGATACTGTTCAGCTGGAAAAGGAGTTGACTCAGGTTAAGAAGTGACTGAAAATACATGAAAAGATGTCCCACAGAAGAGATTTCAATTTGACACTAAAGGGATATAGAAGACAACCATCACCAAAGACAAAGGATTCAGGATCAGAGATTTCATCTCAGGGACAGGGATACATTTCTAACAACTTGAACTGTCCGTCTTTGGAAAGGGCCTCTTTGGAGAGGAGTGAGTCCCCATGAGAAGAGATCCCCAATTTAAGGCAGGATGACTACCTGTCAGGAATAAAGTGAGCAATTTTGTAACAAGAGGCGAGTTGGCTGTTTCAGGCCATTGACTCTGTAACTGAGTGAGTCCTGGGAGTCAGCAGCCCCTTTCCCTTCTGCATAACATCTTACTTGTCCCCTCCATCCCTTTCTCTTCCTTTAGCTTGAAGGAAAGCAGCAGTAATGAAAAAGTTTTCAATAAATTGCAGTATTCTGGTTGGCTGGGGTAGGAGGATGTGCAAAGACCAATTGTGAAGACTTGGGTCTCAGATCAGGCAGAGGATCCGGAGCCCCACTTTCTCTGAATCTTGAAAAGATTTGATCATTCCTTACCTGAAACCAGTTTAAAGCCACCCACCCCCCATTACTCTTCTTTGCATGGTAACCAGTGAGAGTTATCAATCTCTCTAAGCCTCCATTTCCTCATCTACAAAAGGGAGTGATGCTAGGTATCTATACATCAGGGGGCTGATGAGGATCGAATGAGATGATTCACACACAGGAAACAATCACAAAACCAAGGTATGGCTACCATCATTATCCCTTTCCATGAACCCACGACAAGAACATGGAGATAACGGTTAGAGGAAAGGCGATAGATCGGGAAACAAGAATTTTAGCACAAGCTCAGTTGTTTGCTTATTGCATAACTTGGGGGGAAATCACTTGATTTCGGGGAATCTTTGTTTTGTTAAATGAATGAATAAATGGATGGACAGATAGCTACATAATGCAGTTTACCCTAATGTCTTCCACATTACCCCGTGCCCCAATGCACATGGGCAGTGGTCAGGTTCAAATGACATCATAGTGCAGATGTGTTATGCATGTGAAGAGATGTCTAGGATGAGAACCTAACTCAGAAAGCATTTTGGGGGGCAAGTGACAGAGAATTGAACCTAGAGGTGACTTACCACTGAACCACATCCCCAGCTCATTTTTTATTTTTTATTTATTTTTTATTAAGAAATTTAGTTATTGTACATTCAAAAATGCATCCAACGAAACAAAATGATATGCATATGTTCTTAAATTAGATTTACTCCCTAGATCCCATCCTATTCTCCTACCCTGCCCCTTCCTGATACATTTCTATGAATGCCCTAGATTATGTGTCACTACACCTTTGCTGGGTCTAATACATGAGAGTTGACAACTTTTCACACTGGCCAGGGTCTAACTCCAGGCTCCACAGATGAGTGAAGACATTCAACCCTTGACTCTCTGGGTTTGGCCAACTTCACTCAACATAATTTCTTCCATTGTCATCCATCTACCTTCAAAGGCTATAATATCATTATTTCTGATTGCTGAGTAGAACTCCATGGTATATATGTACCACAGTACTTGGATCCATTCATCCAGTGAGGGGCATCTGGGTTGGTTCCATAATTTAGCTATTGTGAATTGAGCTGCTATGAATATAGATTTTGCTGTGTCACTGTAATGTGTGAATTCCAACTCTCCTGGAAAAAAAAACCCAGGAGAGGGATAGCTGGATCATATGGTAGGTTCATCCCTAATTTTTTTAGGATTCTTCACACTTTTTATTTTTTATTTTGAGACAGGGTCTCACTAATTTGCTGAGGCTGACCTTGAACTTGCCATCCTCCTTCTTCAATCTCCTGAGTCATAGGTGTGCACTACCATACCCATCTTAAGAAAGCATCTTAAAGTCGACAGAGTGCTTTTTTCTCCATTAGCACAGATAATTCAAAGGCAAAGGAAAAAACCTGTTCTTTACAGATGAATAAGACCTGACTATATTTCAAGCTCATCTTTTTTGGTAAAAGGACAGACTGGAGCAGTGTTCTTGCCCAGTTATTGAAGTCATTCTTTTGTAAATATTAACTTTATTTCTTAAGAGGTTTGGGGGAATACTATTGTCATTTTGAACGGGACCCATTAAAGCTTTTTTTTATTAGTATGATAGTTATGCATAATATTGGGGTTCATTTTTACATAATCATACATGCATGGAATATAATTTACTCTACTTCAGTCTCCAGGACTTCCTCTTTTTTTTTCCATTTTATTTTTTTTTATTTTATTTTTGAGCAACCTTACAAGATTTTAACAAAATAATATAAAATGTGTATATATTCTGGATATTGCATTTATCCCTAGGAGTGCCCCCCCCCAATTACCCTCCCTTATCCCTCCCTTCCCCTTCCCACTATAACTCTAAAAAAAAGTATTAGATTGTAAAGCATTACATCTTATCTGGATTTAACTCATGCTACTAGACCAACTTTCTCATTGTCCAGGACTTCCTCCTTCCCTCTCCTCCTCCCTTCCCCATTTCCCTTCCTCTGCTCTATTGGTCTTCCTTCCATTTATTTAGAGTTTTTCTTTTCAAATTAATACTTCATAGATATACATAAAGGTAAAATTCACTGCAATATGTTCACATATGTACCTACTATAATTTTGGTCAATTTTATTCCCTTGTTCATCCCTTTTCCCATCACCCCTCTCTCCTCCTCAACCCTCTACCTCCACTCAACTGTTAACTCTTCTATTTCATGGGATCCCCCATTCTTCTTTTCTTCTTACTTTGCACTAGCTTCCACATGTGAGAAAAAGCATCCAACCCTCAACTTTCTGGGTCTGGTTTATTTCACTTAGCACTATGTTCTCTAGTTCCATCCATTGACCAGCAAATCCATACATTCATTCTTCTTTATATCTGAGTAATACTCCATTGTGTAGGATGTGTATGTATGTATGTATGTATGTATATGTACATAATCACATTTTTCTTTATCCATTCATCCATTGTTGGATATTTGGCTATGGGTTCCATAATTTGACTATTGTGAATTGTGCTGCTGTAAACATTGATATGGCTATATCCCTATAGCATGCTGATTTTAGATCTTTTGGATAAATACCAAGGAGTGGAATAGCTGAATCGTATGGTCGTTCCATTCCTAGTTTTTTGAGAAATCTCCATGTTGCTTTCCAGAGTGACTGTATTAATTTTCAGTGGATGGGACCATTTTTGTTGAATGGGTCAGGGATGTTCTGTACATCATAGGAAATATAGTATCTGTGATCTTCTGCCCACCAAACATCAGCAAATTTCCTTTCCCTCCGTTCTGACCAATGCAACGCCCCCACCAATTCAAATTGCCCCCTGGAAAAAGGGCTGATGTATTACCAGACTCCCACCTGCTAGAGCAAGCATTCCTGCCTGCTAGAACATCCAATCATGTTCCACCTCCCGCCCCACACCTACCAACTCCACAAATATTTGCAAGGCAATAATCATAAATTGGACACTACTCCAAGTGGTGAAGGCACAGCAAGGGACAAGAAGGACAAGGTCCCTGCCCTCTCAACCATCATAGTCAAGTCAGGAAAGGCAAACAAAATAGAGTAAGACAATCAATATATAACGCTAGGTAGTGCTGCGTGTCAGGAGGGAAAGGAAGGGAAATTAGAGAATGAGCTAACTAACCAAGGAGTGGAGGCAATTGTAATCCACAGGGCAATCAGGGGAGGCCTCTCGGAGGAGATGACATCTGTGTCAGAGAAGCAGCATGCAAAGTGCTGGAGAACAGGGTCCCAGGAGAAAGAAGAGTAAGTACAAAGACTGAGAGCAAGAACTGCCTGCAATTCAGGGGCCAGCAAGGGCAGTGCATGGCTTCAGAGTGTCCTCCAAAAGTGCATGTGTTGGAAACTCAATTCCTCAGTTTATAGGTTGATGATAGTTTCAGGTGGGTCCCTCAGGAGGTAATTAGGACTAGATGTGGTCATGAAGGTGGAAGTCCCCATGATGACATTAGTGGCTTTGTAAGAAGAGCAAGAGAAACCTGAGCTAGCATTCTTGCTGTCTCCCTACACAATGCTCTTCCCCATGTTCCACATGCTGGAATCTTGATATCAACTTCCAAGCCTCCAGAACTAGGAGAAAAAAATTCATTTTCTTTAATAATTAATTACCCAGCATCAGGTATCATGTTACAGCAACACAAAGCAGACCAAGATAGGCAATAGGGGTAGAACACAGTAAATAAGGCAGAAGTGTAGGGTTACGGTCGAAATGTTGGAAAGAGGCAGAGCACGGTTTCCCAGACTAGTTCACGTCTCCCTGCTTTTGTCTTAGCTCTTCCGTCTGCCTGGAATACCCTTCCCTTTCTTACCAGCAGAAAACTCCTATGCATCCTCCTAAGCAAAACTCCAACACAAACTTGGTTTGTAATTTCTTCTGTAAAGCTTCCTGTGATTTCCCTAAGCTGTAATTACCCTGTCCCCTTCTTTCTTGGTCCTACTACACTGTATACATATTGTACGTAATGGTTAGGAGACGTGGCTCTGGAGCCAAATAACCCAGATTCAGACGAACTCTGTGTACTTGGGCAAATTATTTAACTTCCCTGAGCTTCAGTTTCCTCCTCATCAAAACAAGGGAAAATAAGAGTATCTTTGGTTTCTACTGGGTTAGTGCGAAGATTCAGTCACTTAATATAAGCGCTTAGAAAAGTACCTAGCATGTAGTAACTGTTCAGTTGCTGTTGTAATAAAACACTGGATCACATTTATGTATTTTCCTTTCCATCACCCAAATTAAATCCTAATGTCCTCTATAAGTAAGTTGTTCCTGAAACATACCTATGCCCAGTAAAGAGGGTAAACGGAAGGAGAAGAAAGAAAGAAAGAAAGAAAGAAAGAAAGAAAGAAAGAAAGAAAGAAAGATAGATAGATGACAGATTGGAAAAAGGAGACACAAATCCAGAAAGCTTAAGCCTCCCATGCGGCTGGCTTCAGCACTAGAACACAGGTCCCTGGATGAGAGTTCACAGCTCAGTCTCTTTCTTTAGCACCGTACCCATTTAAAAAGAGGAAAAATACTCATCATCTAACAAATATCTGGGTGATGTTCAAAAACATTCAGAACTTTGTTCCTGAGCCAATTTCTATTCTAGGCACAGCCAGTGACTCACTGGAGACCTTGGACAAGAAAGAAGCAACCTTTATTCCTCTGACAAGTTTCCATTCTTTAAAACCCAGCGTCACAAGAAGCACAGTATCTGACAAGACCTCCCCAATGCCCACAGCCTGTACGATCCCTTCAGTGATCGTGAATCCAGGCTCTCCAACACTGAATAGATTTTGACAAACCTATTTCAGGCTGAAGCCACCAACTGGAAATGTGACCTGGGACTGACTAGTCTATTAAGTTAAAACTAAGCGGCTTTCCTGTCACTTAGCCAATGAGCATTGCGGGTGAGACCAGCACATACATCGTGATTCCCAGTGCAATGCTAATGACAGACTCATCTGACAGCATCTCTCTTGCTGTGCTCAGAAGAAAGCACACAGAATTTTCCAAACAACAAGGGATCACATTCCATAGAGTCCAGCAGTACGCAATTTGGAGTCAATCTTAGGTTAAAAAAAAAAGGGGGGGATGAAATAGATATGACCTGTCCCTTTCTCTGCATGTGAAGCAAATACTCCAACACAAAATGCTGTTGGCATGTAGAACATTCTTTCATTTATTCCACCAGTATTTATTGAGGGCCAGTTGCATCAGCTAGCTATAGGTGTTAAGTGCCAGGCAAACAGCTTTGAACATGTCAATCTCTGCCCCTCTTGGAGCCTACAGTCTAGGAAAAGGCAGACAATAATCAGACCATCACAGATAATTATTGAGATATAGTTGGGATTGATGTTGTGACATTCAAGAGCTAGGGAGGTGTACTAAGTCCAGAGGACCAAGGAAGGTTGCCCTGAAGAAGCAACACATAACTGGAAAGAGAAAAGAACTTTCCAGGCAAAATGGACAACATGAACAAAGACCTGAAGGCCTAAGGAAGCATGGCGCCCCTAAGGAAATTGAAGGCAGACATGCACAGAGAGCAAAGAAAGTGGAGGTAGGGACAGGTGAGATGAGAGGCAGGGAACAGAGTTCGAAAGACTGAATAGGTCACAGCAAGATCAAAGTGGGCTTTAATCTTGACTGTAATCTCTCAGGGAGCATTGGGTGGCCCACCCTATGGAAGTATGTATGGAGGAACCAAGAACTGAGGTATCATATTCAATACGCACATATTCTCAGTGAGAACTGGTCTTGTGTTCCTAATTATTTATTTTGTCAAATTAAGGATACATTTGAAACAAAACCAAAAATGTTGTCATCTATATGTCACAATCATTTAATTTCAAGAGAAAAATGACATTTTGACTAAATTTCAGGAGAGAAAGGATATCACCTTAAATCATAGGAAGTTATTTCTCTGAAAGTAGAAATGATACATTTATAGAACCATTTTCACCATGTCCCCAGCACCAGGAAAGGTTGGCCTGGAGCTGTGCGGTCCTACACCATGCAATAGCCACTGGACCTGGGCAGAGATGAGCACTTGAAATGTGCCGAGTTAAAATTAAGATGGGCTGTGAGACACACTTGAAATTTCAAAGATTCAATGAGGAAATGTAAAATATCTCATTAACCATGATATGCTGATTGCAGGTTGAAGTAATATTTTGGATATCATGGTTTAAATAAATTATTAATTTCACTTTGTTTTCAAAGAGAGAAGGACAGTGACAGAGAGAGAGAGAGAGAGAGAGAGAATCAATTTTTATTGAGTTTTTCACATGGCTTTTGTTGCTCTGACACTTAGTTGTGTACATGGGTGCTGGGGTTTGAACCTGTGTCCTTACACATGCTGGGCAAGCACCATAACTGCTGCTCCAGCCCCCACTTATTTGGTTTTTTATTAAGAAATTTAGTTATTTTACAATAAAAAATGCATCCAATGAAACAATATGATATGTATATATTCTTAAAATTAGATTTACCCCCTAGAGCCCACCCTATTCTCTCACTCTTACCCTTTCCCCTTGCCCCCTCCCCCCTCATTCCCTATACATCTCTATGAATGCCCTACTTGTTTGTTTTTACTTTTTGAACATAGCTAGCAAAAAAATTAAAATTTCCTATGAAATTTCAAAGAGTGATGAAGTTTGCACTATACTTCTATTAGACAACGCTGTCCTAGAGCGACTCTTCCACTATAGAGATAGAGAAGTTCAAAGAGTCTTTGCACAGAGTGAAAAGATAAATAAAAATCAACTGTAATGGTAGCAGTGGGCTATGGCTGTGTTTGAAAGAAAACTCAGTGGAAAATAGAAAACAAGTTTCCAGTCTTGGCTCTGCCACATACATACTCAGTGAGCCAAGGCAAGTAGTTCCTCATTTCTGGAACTCAGTTTCCTCCTTCCCACCAGGAGGGAACTGGGTAAGGCTGTCACTGAGTCCTGACAGCTGCAGCTCTCAGATCCTCTTTCCCTCCCAACTCTAGGCAGGTCTTCACTCAGGCTGCCCAGGACAAGAGGCTAATTTCTGTCTTTGGAAGATTCCCCAGAGAAGAAGCTCTGGAGAACCCCATGGCTGACACATGTCAGAGTGTCACAATATTGATGATGTTCCCTGAGAACAGAGAGGCCGCCTGCCGCCGGAACTGAATGTGTAATAACACAACGTGAGCGCTTGCCAAGTCAGAGCTGTCAGTCTTGATTCTTAGCATCTAGGCTGTGTTTTGATAGAAGAGGCTCCTTGGTAAGGAAAAGGAAAGTGTTTATTGAGCATTTACTGGGTTCTGAGACTGGGCAGAGTGTTTTGTAGTGAGTTGAATCACATCCACCAAAAAAGGTGTGTTGAAATCCTGACCCAAAATATCTCAGAAGGCAACCCTAGTCAGAAACATGGGCTTTACAGAGAAAGTCGGGTCACAATGATACCATTAGAGCAGCACTGATCCAATATGACTGGTGTCTTATAAGAGGGGAATTTAGACCCAGAGACAGAGGCACATGCAGGCAAGGGAGAAGACTGCTTATGACTAGAGTGACAACATCCACAAGACAAGGATTGCTGGAAATACAGCCAGCTAGAAGAGGCAAGGGAAGACTTTTGAGAGCCATCCAAAGAAACACAGTCCTACCAACATCTTGACTTTGGACATCCAGCCTCCAGAACAATGAGACAACACATCTATCTTATTGTAAGCCACCGTGCATGCAGTCCTTTGTTATGGTATCCCGAAAGGTCTGGCAATTCTCAGTTTTGTATTCTGATTAACCAGTAGGTGTTTATTCCACACCATGAGGACCTCCTACCACATTATCTCAACTTCAGCCTCTCCTACCAACACCATGGCCACAGTCACACTGCCACCTTTGCCACCATCACCTCTGCCTGCTCATCCCCAGGCCCCATCCCACCACATGTTCATATTCACTGATGGTTTTTTTTTAATTAAGAAATTTATTTGTTGAACAATCAAACATGTTTCTAATGAAACTATAATATATATATATATATATATATATATATATAAATTCTGAAAATTAGATTTACCCACAAGAGTGCCCCCAACTACCCACCCTTATCCCTCACCCCCTCTCCTTCCCTTTACATCTCTACAAATGCCTTAGGTTGTATGACAAAACACCTTATCTGGATTTAGAACATGAGAATTGACCTCCTTTCTCAATGGCCATGGACTGATAGTTTGTTAACGGATGAATAAACTGAGGCTTGGTGGGGAGGACAATGCCAGGTCATTCAGTAAATGAGAGAAGGACTTTAAAAAGGAGTAGTTCAGAATCTCTTGCTATTCTTCACATAAGGGTGGAGATGGAGAAAAAGATTCCACTCCAAAAGGATAGGAGTGCTGACCTGGACTGTTAAATTGCAGGACCATGTATGGCATGAGAGTGGCAGTGAGTAGAGTGCTCAAGAGACAATGTGAATGGATTGCAACAGGTGGGCTCTTTCCCTTTCTATATTAGCTCACAGAGCCAGAGGCTGGTTAACCTTCATTCTTCTGAGAACCCAGAGAAGAAATCCCTTTGTCTTCTGTTCCTTTGTAGAGTATCTAGAACCCTAATCTGTAAAAGTTTAAGGTGGGCCAGATGCAGTTGGCACACACCTGTTATCCTATAATCCCAGTGACTCAGGAGGCTAAAGCAGAAGGATCACAAGTTTGAGGCCAACCTCAGCAAGGCCCTAAGAAACTTAGCAAAAGCCTGTCTCAAATTTTTAAAAAAGGGCTGAGGATATGGCTCAGTGATAAAGCATCCCTGGGTCCCATCACCAAATTTTTACACACACACACACACACACACACATACTTCCTGTGTCACCTTGCATATGTCTTGTCAGAGTGGAGATTTAAATTTAGGCATTGGGTTAGAAACAGGAAGGTCTTTCAACCTACCCTGTCTCAATTCAGATTCTTCTATTCTTCTGGCGAGAGAAATCTTCCAGAAGCCCAGCTTGATTCACTCAGCTCTAGACCAGTTATGTGGTCCAAAACTATATATCTATCTGCTTTTCATAAATCTCTTCTCAGGAAATTGTAGGAGCCAGTGGAAGGCTGAGGACAGAATTCGTCCCTTAACACACAACCAGACACCATCTTATGATTATCTTAATCTCACCTTGACTCCTAATTGTGGTATTATTCATGGAGACAGGAAGCATAAAAACAATTTCAGTGACAAGTGATCACAAGAGTAGAAACTAAGTTTAATTTTGAGATGCCAGTGGGCATCAATTGGACCTCTGAATAAAATAGCTCAGGGATATTTCTAGGATGGAAATGTAGGCTTGGACATAGATGTAGAGAATGACAAATGTTATATGAAGGATGCAGCTTCACACAGAAAATATGTATGTGAAGCCAAAAGCTATAAGAACATGATCCTCAGGAACAGCTACCTAACTTTTCTGAGCCTCATTTTTCTCATCTGTAAAATGAGAAAAAGAGTGCACTTGAAACCCTTGTACACTGTTGGTAAGAATGTAAATAAGCACAGTCATTATGGAAAACAGTACCAAGGTGCCTCAAAAATTTTAACCTCCATATGATCCAACAATCCCACTTCTGGATGTATGTTCAAAGGAAATAAAACCAGCATACGAAAAACACATCTGCACTCCCATGTTCATTACAGCATTATTCACAATAGTGAAGACATGAAATCAGTAGAAGTCTGTATGAAGCGATGAATGAATTAAGAAAAAGTCATGCATATATACAGAATGGAATATTATTCAGCCTCTTCAAAAAAGTAAATATCATCATTTACAATGTAAATAAATCTGGGGCAAATTAAGTGAAATAAGTCAGACACAGAAAGATAAATACCACATGACCTCACTCATATGTGGAATCTAAAAATGCCAAAGTCATGGAGGTAAAGAGTAGACTGGAGGGTCCCAGAGTGATGGGGATGCTGGGGTTGGAACAGGAGACCATCAACAGATTCAAAATTTCAGTTAGACAGGAAGAATAGAAGAAGTTCAAGAGGCCTATTGCACAAGGAGTCAACCTGAGACCTGCTGAGAGTAGATGTCATTACTGGGTGTGGGGGGGCAGGAGGCCATGCATGTCTTCATTAGCTTGATTTAGCTGTTCTACAACACATATATGTATCAGATCATCACCTTGTACAGCATAAGTATACATTTTTATAAAATAAATAAAGAATAATAGTAAATAGTTCCCATCTCATAGGATGACTAAGTGCTGAACAAGCTAATGTCGGTATGCATTCAGTAGTGACCAGCTTATAAAATGTGCTAAATAAACATCTAGTTAATTTTATTCTTTTACTGAGATGGCAGAGAATGATCTAGGGATAGAAATTGACAGGAAGTGCAGGTAGCTGGAGGAGTCACCTCTATTTTTCCTATAAAGCAGATGGCAAAGCTTTTTTCCAACAGTGAAGGCAAGGTCGTAATATTGAAAATTTGGAGATAGTGGTAAAGGTTGGTTAAAAAAAATATTTTTCTGAGCGATGAGGGGCTAGAGACAAATAGAACTCTTGGGAAGTATGGGGTGGATGTCTGAGATGGATGCCCTTGAATATGTACAACTAGAAAATAACAATACTGGATAATTTTCCTCCAATGGTATCAGCAGCCCTGATGGGGTGAGCCAAGGATAAGGGCTGGCCCAGTTGATGGGTTAAACAACAAAGAGGTTTGGGAATTGAAGACGCAGGAGGATAACTAGATGTTGCCTGATGATCTTCAGTCCACAACATTTCCAGCACAGGATGTAAAGCTGCAAGTGCCCCATACCAAAGTTTTGATTCAAGCACGCTATAGCAGTGTTTTGATCTGTCCTCTGAGGACTGACTTATTGCAATTCTCCACCTTCACTCACTGAGTACTTCCTTACTGAATGAAGTCTTACTGAATGAATTCCTTCTTTATTCCCCAAAGGACTGTGGGGTAACACTCATATCACATCCTAGGTGTTGCCGCTCTGTGGGAATTCTTATAATGCACTGGGTAAGAACATAAACTCTCGTATCAAGCCGCTTCTTTTCAAACCCCAACTCCATCATTCACAACCTATAGAAGCTTGGCTCAATTTCTTCATTTATAGATTGGGGATCCTCCTTCATAGAGAAATTGTAAAATTTTTGATAAAATAAGCCACATAAAATACTTAGCACAGCACACATCTGGCCATAACAAAGATTTCAAAAAACGTTGGTTGTTGTAATACAATGATTTTTAAACCAGCACACAGCATGTTCGTTTGAGGTGGTGAACCAGCCTGGTTCTACCCCAGAAGGAAATGCAGTAATACTGTGTTAGTGGTGTGGCTCAGAGAGAAGACATCAGAGAACCAGAGGACCACTGATCCGTGGAGTATTGCTTGAAGAAAGGCTGTTTGCCAGGACCTCTGAGCCCAGAACTCTCCTCCAACATAATTGAGAAATATGTTCCTCATGCATTCCTAATTGGAGTATAGCAGATGGCAGGGCATTTGTTTAATGAAATATGTCCATTCGATTAAGCTAGGCCTTTGGGATTTGGGACTTCAATGCAATTTCCATTGCTACCTCTCCTTTCAGGAGACCAGGGAAGTTTCTAGGATTTTAACAAACTCTGATCAAAGGCTGGAGAGAGAACAATGGTAGTGGAGTGGAGAAGCCCAAAGCTAAGTCCAGGAGTCTCTGGCTTTTTCTAGTTTCTTCTGGAGCAAAGAACTATTTACTGAGTCTTTTGGGTGAGTTCTGGGCATGGGCGGATCACAGAATCAATCAACCAATCTGTGAGCCAATCTGAGCTGACCCAGAGCCTCCACACACACACAGGCCTCAGGTGGCTTCCTCTGAACCTTGTTTGTGCCTTTACCTCAGATACTTCTCCTGCCTATCCCGTGTGTGTGTGTGTGTGTGTGTGTGTGCGCGCGCGCGTGCGTGCACCTTCACCCCATCTCTTCCACAAAGACTTCTCTGACTTCACAGATATCATGAAATCCATCAAGACATTTAATCTGAAGCTCTTAATTGACACATTACTTTATGCTTTGAATTATTTCTCTGTACTTTCTTTTTTTTAGAAAAAGAAACAGAGAGAAAGAGTCGATTTTATTTAGTTTTTCATGTGGCTTTCATTGCTCCAACACTTCATTGTATACATGGTGCTGGGGTTCAAACTCACGTCTTTGCGCATGCCAGGCAGGCACTGCAACCTCTGAGCTACCGCTCCAGCCCCTATGCAGTACTTTCTTAAACTATGTTCATCTCCTTCCTCAAAAGTGAGGGCCCCAGAGGTGGTTGACTCTCGCCAGCTTTAGCTCAGTAGGTTCACAGAGAGTAAGAGGAGGGGTTATAAGGGGTCGAAGGCCCAAATCTCTTTCCCCTAACTTTTTGCTGAAACTTTACCTTGAGGAAGAGGTAGTGGCTAATATGACGGGCAGAGGCCTGGAACACTCTCTGGCCTTGGTGTCTGGGATACCACATGCTCCTCATTTTCTTCCAGTCTGACTCTTTCTTAGTCTCCTTCGCTGCATCTCCCTTCTTTTCCAAGTGTCTAAATGCTCCAGGATTCATTCCTCAGACCTCTTCCTGTTTCCCTGCATGGTCTCATCCAGCACTTTTACTTCAAATACGATCTGATAATCTGAATCACCCAAATCTATAACTCTAGTTCTTGCTGTCGCCTTGCAATCCAGGCTCAAATATCTAACTACCTACACTACAGGTACATGAGAAAGAGACAGGAATCTCAAATTTATCATCCTAAAGCAATCTCAAATTTACCATCCTAAAGCATAACCATTGATTTTGCCCCTAAACCCCCACCTAATATCACTATCCACTCATTTCAAAGGTGAAAAACCTAGGAGTGATCCTGTAGACCTCTTTATTCATCCCCTAAATCCCACCCATTAGCAGTCTCCATCAGTTCTGCCTCTGGAACATATCCTGATTTTTTTCTTCAGTATAGTGAACACATGCTAGGAAAGCACGCTCCCACTGAGCCACACACTACCAGCCCCAGAACACATCCTGAATCCCACCATTTCTCAGTATCTCTTTTGCCAACAGCCTGGTCCAAATCACCATTAACCTCTGCCTCAGAAATTATAACCACTTCTTTAGTGGTCTCTCCCTCCTCTCTCAGCCCCAGTAGTGGGCTCTTCATACAGCAGCGTAGATCAGCACACGTGTCCCCATTAGAACCTGCTGCCTCCCATCATACCCAAACCCTCACGGACCATTTAGTGCCTCCAATGGTCCAACCCACATCTGACATCAAAGCTCCACTCTGTCGCTGCCATTTCCTACAGAGCAGCCATGTCAGTCTTTCTTGTCCCTTAAGCACACTGAGCTCACCCCTGTGGTAGCGCTCTTGCACTTACTGCACTTTTGCTTACTGTGATCTACTGGCATGTTCAACTCCCTCCCCTAGTTCTACGAATGACTGCCACCTCCCATCATTGAAGCTCAATATCATCTTTCCTTCAGAGAGGTTGTCCCTGACCACTTTCCTTAACAGTCTCTCTCCCTATTATTTACAGATCTTAACTGCGTCAGAAGGCTTAATGGTACCCAGAGCTTTTCATTTACGTATATTCTTGCATTTTTTTCTCTCTGCCTCCAGGAACAGTAGGTCCTTGGGGACATGGACTCTGTACGTCTTACTCTCTGTTGTCTGCAGTGCCTGGCACAGAACAGGTAATTAATAAGTATTTGTTGATGGACTGCCTTCAGTGATTTCTCTCTCCACCCCTTCAGTCATGTATGTCCTCCTGGTCATTCCACCACGGTTCCTTACAGCTGCTCCAGCCATAATATCTTATCCTTCCTTCTTATTGAAATATTTAGTCCCTGAAAACCCCTCTATCAGTCTCCCTATATTCTCGTCCATTTACATCCATCTGAGATTCTGTGATTCTTCACTTAAACCTTGATTCTTTAGCCAGATTCTGAATGATCTTTGCCCATCCAAAGTCTCAACCCTGATTTGAACCAATGATGCATCTAGGGGAACAGATTCCAGTGTAACCTCTCTACAAATCCATCATTGTTTCCTAGCAATTCTCCCGTGGCTCCCTGTTCAATGCCCATTCACATTTAGCACAATGAGTGTTCCAACTCTTTTGGACTTTCTCAAACCCCCTCTCCCCATCACTTCTCTGATCATCACCTAGAGCAGGTAACTGCGCCACCTGGCACAGGGACACTGGAAGCCTCTGAGTCACATTCTGTCCTATACCCCAATTGCAATCCTCTCTGATATTAGCTGTCCCTACCTCTCTCCTAGATCCAGGCCAGCAGCATTTAGACAAATGAAAATCTCTCCAATCTTATTTTAAAACAACAACCAAAAAAAATGCTATCCTCACATACCAAACAACATCCTACTCCTTTCCCTGCTCAGAGCCAAGTCTGCTGACATGTGCGTCACACTAGCCATCTCCCCTCCCTCACATCCCATTCTCTCCACCCTACTCCAAAGTGACTGTCCTCCCTATTGACTGCTATTAGTCCATTGAACTTACTTTTGGTAAGGGACTGATGGCCTCTTGGTCACTAAATCCATGGGACAAGTTTTACTCTACCTCTCTTAACATCTATGCAGCTTCGAATTCCTGATAATCCTTAAAATTGTGGGGTTTTATTTTATTTTGTTTTTAGGTACTGGAACTGAACCCAGAGGTGTTTAACCACTGAGCCACATCCCCCAGCCCATTTGATATTTTCTTTTTGACACAGGGTCTCACTAAGTTGTTTAAGGCCTCACTCAGTTGCTGAGGCTGGCTTTGAACTTGTGATCCTTCTGCCTGAACCTCCCAAGCCACTAAGATTGTAGGCATGTGCCACTACACCCAGCCGAGATGATGTGTTTTTTGTTTCTTATTAGTTCTATGATACCATAGTCCCTTATTTTCTTTGCACTCACCCAGCAATTTCTTATAAATCTCCATATAAGTCTCCTCTTCCTCTGACCATCAATGAATTTTTATTTCTATGGGGATTTTATCCTTAGGGTCTTCTCTTTTTGCTGTCTGTTCTCTTCTCTCTCGGAAAAACTTCATTCAGTCAGAACATGTGCTCTGTGGGTCCCCCAAATCTGCAACCCATCCTTGATTTCTGTCTTTTGAGATCCAGACCTACGTATCCAACTGCTTACTGTACATTTTTAAATGCTCTACACAACACCTAGCAGAAATGCCAAAAGCTGAATTCACAACCTTCTCCTTTTTCCAAGTATAATTTACAATGAGCTTCACCCTCTCGGTAGTACTACAGTCAATGATGCAGTCATCCAAACTCAAAACCCAAGAACTGGGGATGGTGCAGTGGCTCAGTAGCTGGAATGCTTGCTTTGCGTGCACGAGAATCTGGGTTCAAACCCCAGCACCATAACTAAATGTCAGAGAAACAAAAGCTAGATGAAAAAAAAATAAAATCAATTCTCTCTTTCTTCTCACTCACTCTCCCTCTCTCTCTTAAAAACAAAACAAAAAAGAAAAAGAAAAAAAACTAAAAACCTTCCCCAACATCTTTAACTTCCTTGTCTCCTATGTTAAATTTTTCATGCCTGTTCCACCTTCCTAAATTCATCTACATAGTTCAGATCTACTCTGCATTTATAGAATCAACTGCATCCTCCTTCTAAATACGCTTCTACCATAGTCAAATCAGTCTTTCAAAACATAAATTTATGCAAATAATATTCCCATATTTTGAAACTTAATGGTACCATATTGCTTAGAATAAATTTCAAATTCCTTTTCGTGATAATTAATTTTTTAATGTTAAACTTCTGCATATCTCTCCCACCTTAATTCTTGTCTCTCCCCATTATAAGTTGAACTGTAGTGAAGCTAAGCTACCGCTTATAATATACAAATCATACCCTTTCTCACCTCTGTATGTGGGCTCTATTCCTAGTGTGGTCCAGTTCAATCTTTGCTTACTCTTTTCTGAGGTATCCCTTATTCATTCTTCAGACTTCTGCTATGCAGCCCTGCTAATGGAAGCTCTTTCCGTTTCTGGACCTTATCCTAGTACTAATCTTCCTGTGCTTTCACTTGCTCCTTTTAAACTGCTTTATTAAGATATCATTTATATACAATGAAATGCATCCATTATGGATCTGCAATTTAATGAAATTTAGCACATTTACAGTTATTGAATTATCCCTTATAATCTAGTTTTAGAACATTTGCATTATTCTCTTTTCTACTATGTAAACCACTTATTTATCCTTAGACTCTCAGAGCATAGCACAACACCTGTCATCAAATAAATATTGGCTGAACCAAATGGAGAAAAATATGTCATATCCATGACATGTTACAATTCTTATCAGATATGGCAACCTAATTTTGAAGTTCCCACTTTGATGCATATTTTCCACCTTCTTCTTGACATGTTACCAACTTCGCCACACCACAGTCACCGATGAGTTTACTCTGACAGAGAAAATAAGATGTTAAAACATCCAAGAGCCCAAGAAACCCACTACTGTGCATTTAGGGATAATTCAAGCACGTTTAGAAACTGAGGTGTCCCCAAATGAAGTTCATTTTCACCAAAATACTCGAGATTTCTTCCACTAATTCACCAATACAGGTTAATGTGGAAACATGCCTCCTGAGTCTATTCTCTTTATCTTTCCTGTACTTCTAACATCTTCAGGCTGAGAGGTAAGAGACCTGTGTTCTGGTCATAATCATGTCAACAATTTACCAAGAGACCTAAGGTAGATCACTTCATCTTTGATCATCAGTTTCCTCATAATATCTCTCTTATCTCTCTCCATGAAGATTTAGTGAGATTTGTAAGGTAAAAGCATAATAAAGCACTTTTAAAAAATGAAAAGACCATGAAAATATAGCCATTTTAATTGGCTACCATTCTCTCTGGTTTATATGAATCACCATATTTCTTTAAAGACACTTGTGTGATACTAATACTGTCACAATTAGATGTTCAAACACACACACATGCATTCCCTCATGCATAAAGCTGATGTCCTCTGATAATGGCAATTCCTGCTCTCAGAGCCTATTCCTATTACAAATAATCCTAATGAACATGGTGTTATTGTTTTCCAAACCATAGAAGTAACGGAAAGGAAAAATGGCAGAGGAGCTATCACAGGCAAATCCACTGAGAACAGGAAGGTTAATGGCAGATCATAAAGGAAAAAATAGAAACATACACAAAAGTAAATACAGGAATTCACTTTTACAGCCAGGGGACATTCATAGCAGAGCACACACACTTCCCCCCAAGTTAATCCTACAGAGCTAAAGGCTACTCATGCTCATGTTGATGCTTTTGAATCATCAGGATACTTCACTGCTTCAAAGTCACTTCCAAACAGAGAGAATGTAAACACAAATTAACTTTAAGATTCAGCATAGACAGGAAAACAGAAATCACCTTTAAACTCGAAGTTATTAATATCTTGGTAAAAAAAAATGACACTGATTTCATGTTATACCCAAGACTGAAGCCACTTTACTATATCACCCCCACACTTTTGAATAAGATGACAACATTCTTCACCCCTAGCTGGGAAACAATCCTTCCTCAGATTTCATAGAAATATTTAGAAATAGGACAAGCCATAAAATATATTGGGTATATGTAAGATTGTGTTAGTCAGCTTTCTGTTACTATAACAAAATATCTGAGATAATCAATTTATATGGAGGAAAGGCTTATTTTGCTCATAGTTTTAGAGGTTTCAGTCCATTACTATTTAGCCCTTTTGCTTTGGGCCTGTGAGGACTCAGTACATTATAATAAGACTACATGGCAGAGGAATCCCATTCACTTCATGATTGGTGTGAAAGAGAGAACAGAAGAGATTTGGCATACCACAATATTCTTTGAAGGCATAACTCACAGTGACCTGAAGATCTCCCATAGCCCCATTTCTTGCAGTTTCCACCACGCCCCAATAGTTAGTGCCTAGCCTTTAACACATGGGCTTTTGAGAGATGTTCCAGATCCAAACTAGAGCACAGATTATGCATGGATTCATTTTAGCCACAGTCACGTTACCATACAACTGCCTACAACAGAGCAGTTCGTAATTGTACACTTATGTTTGTGATAGTCTGCTTTATTCTCACTTTCCCATTAATTTACAAACTGTACATGAACAAGGATTTTATTTGTTTTATTCATATTCCAAAGCCTAGTAGAGTTCCTGGCATATAAACACTCCTCATGGCATATGTGTCATTGTTACCTGAATTAACGCCATAGGGACTCTCACCTGACATATTTGCAAAGATGTTTGACACCCGAAAAAGAGGTGTCCTCTTAGTTTCTTTACTATGCAGCAAACCTCCAAGATAGTGAACCCCGAAAAGCTGACACAATGCTTTTCCTTCAGAAATAAAGAATTGTGGTAAAGAACAATAAAATCATATGTCATACGTTATTATTATGCTATATATTATTAGGCTCTTCCTGCCAAGAGGGATAGATTATGGATTCCTTCCTATGTGTTTTCTGCTGTTCTCTACATGGGAAAAGAATTGTGATATGATCTGGGGGGTTTCAAGTAGGTTTTCAAAATTAGCCATTGACAAATTCTGCTTACAGGTGTTCAAATAGGATAATTCTTTGCTAATAAGAGAGAAAAAACAAGATAGGTAGATGATTTCTTTCTAGAAATCCCTCTGCCTCTGAGCCCTTGGACCCACTAGCAAATTGTTTACAAGACACTTTCAAAATCCCTGGAGATGGCTTTGGCTTAATTAAGCCTGATTATTTTATCCCCAGGATCTGAAGTGAGCTATGAAATTAAGAGAATTGACTTTGTCAGCTTTCATGTTCCCTCCCTTCTCAGACCCAAGAAATTAACTCCTCATGAGACTGAGAAATAGATGTTGCACCTGAGTTATCATTATAAATACATGCCCCTCTATAATTACCCTCCTTAATTAGCATGATTTGCTCGAGGACAGAGATGATAATGTTGGTGACTCTTCACCTTGTGGAGTGACTGTTATGTAAGCTTGTTTGTGCAGAGAAAGACAACGGACACATTCATGGATGATCATAATTGTAAACACAGTCGTGATAGTCATAATTAGTAACTGTTAATACCCCTTAGATATTGATGAATGATATATTAGCCACCAGAGCAGCCCCCATTGTAACTAGCATTACACTGCCTACAATGAAAACAGCATTATGAAAATAAATATAAGTCCATTACGTTATCCATGTGTCCCAAAAAACTCTCAACCCATATCTCACATTTTAGGGGAAAAAAATGACTTGAAATGTGTAAGAGACCTAAATATTATACTTCAAACTACAAAACTTCTAGAACATATAGGAAAAAAAATTCTGTGAGCTTAAGTTGGTCAAAATTTTCATAGGCACAACACCTAAAGTATGATCTATAAAAGGAGAATTCATAAATTGGGCTTCCTCAAAAGACACTGCTCGGAGAATGGAAAGACAAATCACAGATTGAGGTAACAATATTAGCAAAACATATCTGACAAAGAGCTTACATCCAGAATATGGAGAGAATTCTTAATATTATGTAAATGAAGAACCCAACTGAAGAAATCAGCAAATGACAGCATCAATGGTCACCCACCCCAAGAGTCGGTCTGGACCCAGGAGAGCAACTGTGACCTGATTCCACAGAGCATGCTGGGTGGCAGGAGGCATGGACTGCCACTCTGCCAAGCTGAGAGAAGCAAAGGGTATTTCCACTTAAAAGTGGCTGTTTGATCTGTGTGACAGGGAGTAAGAAAAGCTATGCATGGTTTCCCAAGGGGACCAGGTCTCAGAGAGCCACAGCTGAGATTGGAGGAAAGTTTGGCCAATAGTTCCTCATGCCACTGCAGATCCCATGGGCCAGGCCACCTCTTCCATGCTCAGAGGCATTAGAAGGAATTGTCACCAGGACTTGAACATTTGCCACACCCCAAATGCTCTGAGTGTCTCCAGATCTGGGTGCACCATCCACATAGGTTCACAGGCTCTGCATGGAGGAGGGTAGGAAGGTGTCTCTTACCGTATCTGTGCCCCTGATTCTAGGTTAAAAACAAACAAAACACAAAAACAAACAAACAAAAAAACACAGATGTATTAATGGTGAACCTGGCTTTACTGCCGAACTCACTGTTAGACAGCAAGGGGCAGAGCTCAGCCTACACACAGCCCTGACCGCTTGGCTTATTTAGGCTGGAGCTGAGAAGGAACAAACTGATCTGCAGGTCTATCTCACAAGCCCCCTCGCTATAGCTTCTGGAGTCTAAAGTTAGAGTCCTGGAGAGAAGCGGCTCCATTTCAAATCTCTCAGCAAGGAGAAATCTTAGTTTTTGATTGTTTGCTTTTGCCTTCACTTTTTAAAATAAGATTTCCCCCTCGTCTTTTTCATATGTCTATGCAATTTTATGTATTTTTAAAGTTCTTTAATTTTTTCTCTATAACTCTGTTCTTTCAAATTTTTATTCCTTCCTTTCTCTCTTTTGTCTCATCTCATTTCTTCTTTTGTCTCTCTTAAAACTTTTTCTTTTCAATCTCTCTCTTTTTCTATATATTTGTTAGTTTTACTATCATATTGCCTAATTTTTCAGCCTATTCTATTTTATTACCCCTGCCTTTTCTCTTTGGTTAGTGGAATTGTAGAGAGCATGCTTAATAAGTTTGTATTATATCTTGATAGAGGGTTTGCTTCTAAGTCTCTATTACTTTCCAAGTGATGCTGATGATTGAACCTGGAATTTTGAACATGGTGAATAAGTGTCTTGATGTTGAAATGTAATCCCACCCCAGGGCAAATTGTAAGGAAAAAACTTCTCACTAAAAAGACCCTTGGATAATCATAGAAGAGATATCCATTCCAATAAATGGGCAAATCTCAATATAGAAATAGAGAAAACACGAGAAAATGAGGCAAAGGTTCAGAAGTCCCCAGTAACTGAATCCACTGACATCAAAGTGGATAAAAAGATGAGGAATTTTTAAAAACTGATTGCTAACAAATTCAAAGAAGATATGTATAAAACAACAAAATAAAGAAGACAATACAGGATATCTATGAAAAAAATAAGTAGATATTCTGAAGAAGAACAAAACAGAATTCTTGCAAATGAAAAGCTTAATAAATCAAACATAAAATTCACCAATAGACTACATCAAGCAAAAGATTGAATTTCAGGACTTGATAAACAAGGTGAATGGACTAGAATATTTAGACAATAATAAAAAAAATCTGTTACCATAATATACAAAAACTCTTGGACAACACTGAAGGACATACCTTAAGACTCAGGACTTAAGGAAAGAATAGGGATATGGTTGAATGGCATAGGAATAAAGGCAGAAATTTTTGTAAAACTTAGGGATTTTAATGACATTCAGATACTGGAGGTATATAGAACCCCAAATAGACATGACCAGAAAAGAACCTGCATATATTATGGTTAAAATTGCCAAACATTCAGGAAAAAGAAGCAATTTAAAAACCTGCAAGGGAGAAGCACCAAGTCACTTGTAAAGGTAATGCTATTGGAATAACACCAGATTCCTAAACAGAAGCTGTAAAATAATGTACTTCAAGCTGTGAAAGAAAATATCAAACTAAATCATTATATCCAACAAAAGGATCCTTAAGAATTGAAAAAGGTTTTCCAACAAAAGAACAAACTAAAGGAACTCATGATCACTAAGCTGGCATTACAGAAGATACTTAAAGGAAGCATATGCACAGAGAAAGAGGACTAACACAACTAAGAGAGCATGGGAATGAATAAGCATCATTAGAGGAGTAGATAATCAAATGAGAATTAGGAGTGAATCAAATATTAGAAAAAGAACAGAATGGCAGGAATTAATGAATGCCTTTTGATAATAACCCTAACTGTAAATAGTCTTAATTCTCTCTTTAAAAAGACACAGACTAGCGGATGATGAAATAACAAGATCCAACTCTTTGCTGCCTACAAGAGACACACCTTACAAACAAAGACATAGGCAGTCTTAAAGTGAAATAATGGAAAGTAAAAGTCTATGCAAATATAATCCAGAAGCCAGCAGGAGTAGCTATACTCATCCAACAAAGCAGAATTTTCAAAATAATGAGAAAAAATAAAGATGGTCCCAATATAATGGTAAAGGAAACAATCCATCAAAAAGATATAATGACTTGAAATATATAGGCCCCAAATGTATCTTTGTATATAAGTATCTTCTGTAATGCCAGCATACCCCATTTCAGAAAACAAATATGACTCAACATAAAGGGATAGATAGGCCCCAATACAATAATAGTGTTCAACTTCAATACCCACTTCTCACTAACAGGTCATCCAGACAAAATATCAATAGAGAAACCGGCACAGTCAAACTACACTCTAGATCAAATGTACTTAATAGACATCTACAGAATATTCAATCCATCAACAGCATAATACATATTCTTTCCAGTAGCTTATAAAATATTCTCCAAAATAGATCATATCTTAGGCCACAAACCAAGTCTTAACAAATACAAAAAAATTGAAATAATTTCCTGCATCCTATCATATTATAATGTAATTATAGAATTATTAGAATTAGAATTCAAAAATAAGAGGAACCATAGAAACTAAACAAATACATGGATATTAAACAATAGACTTTAAAATATCAGTGAGCAATTGAAGAAAATCAAGGGGAAATTTAAAAATTCCTAGAAACAAATGAAAATGGAAATACAATGTACCAGAATCTGGGGGAGACAGCAAAAGTAGTTCTGAGAGGGAAGTTAATTGCTATGAGCATGCACATCAAAAAATCAGAGATATCTCAACTAAATACACTAACATGCATTTCAAGGTTTTAGGAAAATAAGAATAAACCAAGTCCAAAACAAGAGAGAGAGAGAGAGAGAGAGAGAAATAACAAGATCAGAGCTGAAACTAATGGAATACAGATGAAAAGAATGAATCAAAGAGTTAGTTCTTTGACAAGATGTTAAGACCTTAGCCAAATTAACTAAAAGAAAGAGAAGGCCCAATCTAATAAAATTTGAGGTGAAAAGGGAGATGTTACAACAGATATCACTAAAATCCAGAGAATCATTAGGGACCATTTTTTCCACATTTTTATTAGTGCATTATAGTTGTACATAATGATGGGGTCTGTTACATATTCATACACGCACAAAATATACCAATATAATTTGACCAATGTCCCTCCCCAGCACACCCCCTGTCCCACCCCCCAGTCCCTTTCTACTACTGATCTTCTACTGATAAGGGACTATTTTAAAAACTTATATTCCAAAAAATTAGAAAATCTGAAAAAATTGGACACATCTCTAGATACATACAATATACCCAAATTGAACCTACAGAATATAAAATAAAACCTAAACAGACCAATAACAAGCAATGCAATTTCATACCAATCTTCTAACAGAAAAATCTAAAACTGGACGGATTCATTGCCGAATTTTATCAGACCTTTAAAAAATTAATACCAATGCTTCTCAAACTATTCCATAAAATCGAGAAGGGATGCTGCCACGCTCATTATACAAAGCCAATATCACCCTGATATCAAGACCAGACAAGGCAACTACTAAAAGAAACATAGGTGGGAAACTTCAATATCCAGAATATATAACAATCTCCAAAAACTTAACCAATGAAGAAAAAAATAACCCAATTAATAAATAGGCAAATGAACTAAACAAACACATCTGAAAAGAAGTAGAAATGGCCAATAATTATATGAAAAAAGTGCAACATGTTTAACCAGGAGGAAAATGCAAATCAAAGCTAGATTGAGATTCCATCTCACCCCAGTCAGAATGACAGTCATCAAGAATATATAAAATAAAGCTGGCAAGGATGTAGGGATAAAGGAACCCTTATACACTATTGGCGAGAATGTAAATCAGTAAAACTACTAAGGAAATCAATATGGAGCTGCCTCAAAAAAGAAAAAAGAATTACAACAGGATGTAGCTATACCACTCCAAACAAATTAAAAATCAACATATTATAAACATACATACAAACTCATGTAGTTCACGGCACAATTCACAAGAGCCAAGTTACCAAATCAGCCTAGGTTACTGTCAACAGATGAATGGATAAAGATATGCATACACACTGGAGTATTATTCAGCCATAAAGAATTGTAACTTCCAGGAAAACAGAGATTATACACACTAGAGTATTATTCACCCATGAAGAGTTATGATTTCCAGGAAAACAGAGATCATTATTGCATATTTTCTCTTATAAGTGGAAGTTAGAGTGAGGGAAAAAACAGTGTAAATATAGAAGGGAGGGTATTGATGAAAAGCTAGGGGGACCACTGGAAGGGAAAGAGAAGGGGAGGGATGAATTATGGGGGATGGAAATGATCAAATGATCAAAATGTGTTAGCGCATGAAGAAATTGGCCAGAGCAAAACCCCATATTCTGTATAATTCATATGAACTAATAAAAATGGATAAAAAATTTGATTTTTGGGGGGCAAAAGATTTGAACAGATATTTCACCAAAGAGATACTGATGGCAAATAAGCACATGAATAGGTGCTCAACAGCATTACACTTTAGGGAAATTCAAAGTAAAATAATGAGACAGCGTGATATAGCATGACATGCCTATTGGAGTGGCTGAAATTAAGACTGACTACACCATGCTACCAAGAAAGTGTAGAAAATGCAGGTCTCGTGGAGAACAGCGAAATGTTATAATCTCGAAAGCAGTTTGGCATTTCCCTATAAAGCATATATGGATATATAGTCTATATGCATATATGCTTAATATATAGCATGTATATGCTAGATTGCATATTGTGAAGGATATATATCATGTTATATATGCTATGTTGTGCATATTATAAAATGCATATACTATACCATGCTATATATGTTTCAAAGCATTTGTATCATATGACATAGCAATTGCATTCTTAATATCTCTAAAAATCTTTATTAAACTAATCATCTCAATAGCGTACTTTTCGGAGGTCCTTATCGCACAATGGACACTGAGCAAAGAGCTTTTGCCATCAAATTTCCCAATCACATTTTCGGGTAGAATCTATTGCTATTCCTTTCTGCAGATAAGGAAAAAGAAGGTCACAGAGCTTAAGGATCGTTCCTCTGGCCTCAGTTCACATTCCTGGTAACGTGAAGCAGATGCTGCACTTTGAACCCTCATCCCTGGTGTCACTCCACTAATAATGGCAAGACACGGACCTGCAGGCCAGAGCCCAATCCCACCCTGGTCTGCTGGAGACACATTGTGTGAGCATAACAAGTTCTTAACCTTTCGGTGCTTGCCTAAACCCAAAGCACTGGATAAAGATGACTTCTCCGTTTCTTCTTCATCTTAAATTATATAGCCATGAATAGCTTTTAGTCATATGCTGCCTGGAGAGATCAATATTCCTGACTTATTCAGCCTCTTTCTTTGCCCTCTCGCAGCTGAGTCCCGGAGTGTAAAATCCCAGCACTAGTTCTTTATCCCTTAAGATTAAGGCACAGAGGCTTAAGATCAGCACAATGCATATGTCATAGCCTGTGGGCTCAAGTTGTTCAGTCCAGCAAATGAGAGAGATAAACAATAATTCAGAGTGTTGTGTGTTAAGGTTTTCGCTAGGAAACAGTGGCATTGGTATTGTGGTTCGGATTCGGAATATCCCCCAAAGGGTTCATGTGTTGATAGCTGAGTCCCCAACACAGCAATCTTCAGAGGTGGGGCTTTTGGGAAGCACTTGGATCATGTGGATTAATCTACTGATGGGTTCATAGTCACATGGACTATCGGGAGGTGGTGGAAACTTTGGGAGGCTGGGCCTAAGTGGAGGAGGTGGGTGGGTCACTGGGGGTATGCCCTGGAAGAGTGTATCTCTTCTCTGGTCCTTTCCCCTTCCCCTCTGCACTTCCCACCTGCGATGAGGTAAGTGGCCTTCCTCTACCACAGTCTTCCACCACAATATTTCTGCCTCACTAAAGGTCTAAAAGCAGAGGAGCCAGTGGACTAGGGACTGAAACCAGGAGTTAAAACTTATCTTTTCTCCTCTAAGTTGACTTTCTCAGGTATTTTGTCACAGTGACAGAAGACTAACTAGCACATTCGGAATGGTCAGCAAGACCATGGGCTCTGGAGACAGGGAGAGCTGAATTTAAAGCTTCTCTCATCCGCAGTTTTCTCATCTGAAAAATAGGACAGTAACAAGATGCACAAGATTGCAAGAGGCCTAGAATGAGGTGGTGCACGCAGAGTAGGGTAGAAAGTTTTTGTGTCGTATAATGACTGATCTTGCTCACAGCTGTTATACTGTTAAGGAATTGGATATTCCAAATATTCCAAAGGAAGTGAACAAATTAAATATACTATACAGGCTTAGGTGAAAGGTAGTTAAATTCATGTATTAGACCCAGCCAAGGTATAGCAACACATAATCTAAGGCAACCATAGATATGTAAGGGGGAGGGGGAAGAGGGTTGTTGGGGAGAGGGGGGAGGGAGGGAGACTAGGGAGGGATCTAGGGAGACAATCAATGTACCACCTCCCTGAGAATCCAAATAATACTTCTGCAATCATTTAATTCTAGAAAATTCACAATCTAAGCATTTATATCACTTGTAGTGGTGAAATGTATAAGAATCAAGAGACTGGGGTGTGGGCTATGTGGGGGTAATTCTGGTTTAAGAATATATGAATATCATATTGTTACTTTATATGCATTGATGATTGTACAATAACTCAACTCCTTAATAAAAATAAAATAAGAATACTACACAGATCCACATAGCATTTGAATGGTAGACTTAACTGAACACCACTGTCCACGAGATTCTTCATGTCTCTGACCTTGTTGAAGAAGCTGCGTCCTTCGTATTTCTGTGAGATCTTCCCCAGTTACCACCTATAACTAGAAACCCTTCCTCTCCTGTGTCATGGGGAAAGGGTTCCTCAAGACAGATCTCTCTACCCTTCTTTAGGATACAGATTGTTCCCACAGGAAATACAACTGCCCAGAAATGATGCTGAATTTGGCATCATCTTCACTCATTTTCTCCTGCTGCTCCCCAGAGTCATCATCCTTGGCACCCTCTGGAATTCTGCTTATGTGACTTTCTCTTCTGTTTGTCCCCTCTGAAAGCAGTTACTTAATTCACAATGCTAGAAATATATATATATATAAAATATGTAAATAAATATGTATAATATATACACATATCAGTTCTCAACCAAGTCTATTTTGTCCCCCCATCCCCTCCGCCTGCCAGGCAAAGGGAATATTTGGCAATATCTGGACACATTTTTAGTTGTCACAGTTGGGCCAGGATTGAGGCTGCTAAGATCCAATGAATAGACACTAGGATTGCTGCAAAAGATGCTACAACAAACACGGTAGGCTCTGTCTGGCCCCAAATGCGGATAGTGCCAAGGTTGAGAAACTGTGCTCTGTACTGATAAAAGCACATTCACGTCTGTTTGCCCATTTGATTTTTATTACACCCTTGGGATGAAAACCAGGTCAATACCCACATTCATCCTCGGAGTTCTCCTTATAATGAGGTTGGATATAAACAAGCACCCATACTGTTAAGCTAAGAAAACAGAGACCACAGGAAATAAAATATCCCAATGCTATAAAATAAGTAGAGATGATGGTCAAGTTTTTAGGAACAATATAGGACCCAGAAGAAAGGCAAGGGATCTGGGGACAGGAGGAGGGAGGTAGAGGGATGGGGGGGTAGATATTGAACAAATTGTATTGCCGAATTGTGTGCACCTAGGAATATGTGACAACTAATCCCAACATTATGTAAAACTATAATGCACTAATAAAAGATATATTTACAAAAAGAACCCCTTTCCCAACTCCCAGTGCTTTCTGTCAGCACATGTGTAAGAAATGTGACAGGATACATTCTTCCTCAAGCCACTAAGAGAGAAAGTGAGCAAGAAAAACCTAAAATAGGAAAGAAATATACCCTCTTAAGTATTCACAGACTACAGCGTGGGAAAGATTTTTTTTTTCTTTTAAAGAGAGAAAGGGACAGTGGAAGAGAGAGAGAAAGAGAATTGGGAAAGATTCTTAAAAATTATTTAATTCAATTCCATTGTTTTATAAATGTGAAGAACAGGAGACCCATGTTATGAAGTAGAGGATTGCACAAGATCATTTCCCTTCCGTTCACCCATGAAGCAGACTCTTGGTCACTGCAATGGAAAAATCTTTTCAGCCTTTAAGTGGCCTTGCATGTTCTTTTTCTTATTTTTCAAATGAGAATAATAAAGGCAGAGTTATAGGTAACAAACTCAGGCCTCAGACAGGGCAGATGTGCTGATGGCTGGGGCTTAAGAGAGTTTAATGGGACAAAGAGCCTCCAGGAAAGAAAGTAAGTAAGTAGAAAGGGAAAAGAAGTAGGAAAAGAGAGAAATCACACATTCCTCTGCATCTGAGGATTCCCACGGGCATTTAGTCCCTTGAGGACTGAGAAAAGAGAATCTGTCATACGAACTAAACTCAGTCTGCACTTTAAAAAAACTTTACCAATATTTTCTAACCATAAATGTAATGTGTGCTTAAAAATGAATATTATAGAAAAAGATAGAACATAAAACGTGTCTCAGTTTCCTATCCTCCTCAGCTAGCTATTACCAACTGAATCCACGTTCTGTGTTCTAATCTATATTCTATATTATAAGCTATCAAGGGTTTGACAAGCTTTCACAACAATGGTAGCCACACAAAATATATGGTGTTATGACTGCTCACTGTCATAATAGATGTATTTTCATGTAGTACGCAGAGATGCCTTATTCTTCTTCCTGTCTATGTAGTATTCTATTCTGTGCATATGTAAGTCACTACTGATAAATATGCATTTTTATTCTTGTGTATTTCCAATGGGATTCCATGAAATCTAGTAGTAGAATATATACAGGTAAACTTCGATGATCAAATATGCTGAATAATAATATTCAATTTTATCTCTTTCCAAACAGGCATTTTAAATCAGTGGCCACCATCTCCTTGAAGCAGGTCCTGATTCCTAAAGTGAGAATCCTCACCTTTCTCCCTCTGTTCCATGTGCTTCTCCTCTGTGGCAGCCACACATTCCACTTAACTTCTATTATTTTCCTGATGTTGGCACCTGGAACAGGAATGTCTGATGAGGTGAGCGTGAAGTGAAGATCCCAGGGTTTCATGAGCCACTTTCAGCTCCTTCCCTTTTCTGCTGATGTCACCTGAACAAGTTCCACCAAATGGGCAGCTGGGCGAGCTGTACGAACCAGTGAAAAATGAATTCAGAAGGACAGCTAAATTATAAGATCAAACAACCCTTAGAGCCCATAACTCAGACCTTCTGGAGATGTTTCAGTGCTCCCAATACCCTAAGTAAATCATGGGACTTCTAGGGATGGTCCTGGGCACTTTGTCCTGAAAATCAAACCAGGGTGTCAGCTTTCTCTCTGAAGATGAAAGCTTTGAACTGAAAGCACAGTCAAGAATAAGGAATGCAGGACAAGATCACCCATCTCCACATGCTCATCCGGGACAGAAAGGCCTTTGGGGCCCCTGGAGCCCCAGGCCCATGATAGACTACAGAATAAAGGATTGGTTCAAATGCGTCAGAAAACACTGCACACTTTACTTCCTCTTATCTCTTCACAAAGCACATTCACAACCTAGAGTCTCTGAAGAAATTTTCAGAAGCCTCCTGTTGCTGAGAAACCTGTTTAACACATTAATGCTCCATGCTCTTCACTCTGGAAAACATAGCCATGGCCAAGCCTTGTCCCATACCCTCCCTACCCTTCTGCTCAGGAGACAAGAGTTATGTGGGAATTGTGGAAAGCCACTTTATGGATTATAAAGGCATGTTATTCAGGACTGTCCTCATAGCAGAAGTACCAGTGACACAGATACTGAATCAATACTCAAAAACTATTTACTTAGCACCTATCAGGAATCCAGCAAAAGCAATGCAGAAGCAAATAACAAGGTCCTGTTCTCTGGTCTGGTCCCTGGAGGGGTCCAGTCTTCACATGTGCTATCTGTACTCTCACCAAATGTCCTCAGTAGTTCAGGGAGCTCAGAGAAGGCTCTTGGCTCAGCAAAGAAAAGAAGTGCTGTCATTTCTGAATAACCAGAAGTCCCTGGGCAAAGATTTCTGGGCTCTCTCAGGATCTGAGAATGCCAAACAGTGATAAAGTTAGCTTTCTTTATTGACATTTCAATGTAAATAAGACAGAAACCATGAGCACTTGGCCAGATTCTTCTTATCTGTGAAACTGTGTGAATACTCAAACTTTCAGAGCTCAGTGATTTTTTTATGAGATGTTTCTGAAATGTGTCCTAGTAGCCTGGTAAATGTGTGGAGGTTGAATTGACCATGTTGGCTTTGGAAGTTAGAGTATGAATCTAAGAGGCAAGACGAACTCTTAGTGGCTTGTGGGAGTGTAACTCTCATATATTATTAGCTCAACCTTTTAAGGAATAATTTGTCAAGATCCAGCAAATGTAAGTACTTACATTTTGAGAAATAGAAATGAGGCCAACATAGGCAGAGCAAAATGAGCAAAGCAAGAGCTCAGTGAGTGCAAGACTGAGAGGAAGACAAATCACGAGTCAGATTATACAAGGCCGCCCAGGTCGGAAGATGGGCTTTGACATGTACTTTGACGGAGACAGAAAACCACGGGGAAGTTTTAAGCACAGCAGTGCATGATATGATATCAAAAGGAACCACTGTGGCTTCTTGTATGGGAACAGACTGTAGAGGAGAAATGAGGAGAGATGAGTTAGAAGGAAACTGCAATGATCCAGGGAAAGGGATCATTGGTCTACACTAGGACGGTGATCTACCCTGGAGTGGTAGCCTTGGAGAAGGAATAAGTGATCACGGTGAAGGTTTGCTGTTAGTATGGATGTGTGTGTGTGAGAGAGCAAGAGAGAGCAAGGATGACTACAAGTCTTTTGGCCTACGTCACCAAAAGGGTGGAATGACATTTACTAAAACAAGGAATGCCTCAAAGGAATAGGTTTTGGGGGACTATATAGGCACATTAGGAATTACACTTTAATTGTGTTGATGTTTGTTTGAATCGTGTTAGATGTCCAAATGAGGATTTTTTTTTGTTTTTATTTTTATTTTTTTGAACAACCTTACAAGATTATAACAAAATAATATAAAATGTGTATAAAATGTGTAAATATTCTGGATTTTAAGTGAGCACAGATCAGGATTCAGGGAAGTGAGGGTGGGAACAGTATTTGGGATCTATTGTCATTGCATGGTATTTTAAATCATAAAACTAAGGAAGATCACTGTCTAAGAAACAGATCAAGACAGAATAGAGAAGAGGGCCATATTCTAGAAATGTATACTACCCATGTGTTCACGAATATATGAAAAATGACATGTGTATGAGAACAGTCAGAAGAGTTGTTATATGAAAGTTTGAAAACAAAAAAGAACATCAGTAAAGAACTGGATAAGTCAATTATACTATAATCTCACAACAGAATATTATTCAGTTGTCTAAAAACAATGAAGCAACCTTCTGTTAACATGGTACTTAAGTATTAGTTAAGAAAAGAATATTTCTGAGAAAATGCTCTACATCATTAGCTATAAGGGAAATGCAAATCAAAACTTCAATGAGATACCACCTCACTCCTGTTAGAGTGGCAAAAATGAAAAATACAAACAACGACAGATGCTGGAGGGGCTATAGGAAAAGAGGAACACTGTTACACTGCTGGTGGGACTGCAAACTGGTTCAGCCACTATGGAAAGCTGTATGGAGAATCCTCAAAAAATTAAGGATGGAACCACCTTACGACCCAGCTATCCCACTCCTGGGAATTTTCCCAAAAGACTTAGAATCGGCGTATTATAGCGATGTGGCTTCATCAATGTTTATAGCAGCTCAATTTACTATAGCTAGACTATGGAACCAACCCAGATGCCTGCCCCTCACTTAACGAGTGGAAACAAAAGCTTTGGTACATATATACTATGGAATACTACTCGGCCATTAGAGAGGACGATATTATGGCTTTTGAAATCAAATGGATGGAGATGGACAGAATTATGCTTAGTGAAGTCTCCCAAGCTCAGAGATTCAAGGGCCAAATGGTTTCTCTCATCTGTTGATGCTAGAATTTATGGGGAAGCAGTAGGGCAGGCTGCTAACCTAACAAAACTGCAAATTGAATGACTCTCAGAGTAATAGGGGGATGGCTCTCTAGGATACTTGGAGGTGTAGGGAGGGGGAGGGGAAGGATGAGGGGGAGGGAGAGGGTATATGAAGAACTCATAGGAGATAGGAGAGTGGGAATAGGGGGGAACCATCCCAGAAGCCCATGTCATTCCTCCACGAGATACCCATTTAACGCATGAGTTCTTCTGGGGGAAACTGCAACAAGTAAAACCCAAGGTGGTTATCCATGTTTTGGCATTACCCCTGGATAACAAAGTTTATATCCATTGATTGCTAATGTTTTGATAATGTTTCCCCCTCAACTGTATCTCTATATACTTCTAATAAAAAAAAGAAAAGAATATTTCCCTTCACACCAAAAACAAGACATGTGTAGTCACTCTAACCATTCTTATGCAATATACTATAGAAGTTCTAATCATTGCAATAAGAAAAAGAAATAAAAGATAGATTCGAAAAGCAGAAATAAAATTATTCTTGTTTATAGATGGCATGATTGTCTATGTAGAGAATCCTAGGGTATCTATTTAAAATATTTCCTAGAACTAACTTCTCAGTAATAAGTGAATTCGATATGTTTACAGGAAACAAAATCAAAGCATGAATTCAAATGCATTTTCATACACTAACAACAAACCTATGGAAACTTAAGTTTAAAATAATGACACTTATAAACACTCCAAAAGTAAAAATTATAAAAGTTATGATGAACTAAAAAAATGTTCAGTGTATTCATAAGCTGAAAATTAATTCTATGAAAGAAAAGAAAAATCTAAATAAATGGAGAGCATATCGTGTTCATAGTGAATTTTCAACATAACAATGTTGTTCTTCCCAAAATTTATTTATGTGCTTATTGCAAAACCCCAGTGAGAACTTTGTAGATACAGACAAGCTTATTCTGAAATTTATGGAGAAAGGTATAGTTAGTCTCTGAATAGAAAAAACCTTCTTGGCTGAGAAGAAGAAAGCAAAAAAGAATAAGTCTATCTAATTTCAAGAATTATTACATGTTTTAGTAACCCAAATTGTGTGATTCTGGTGGACTGATAGATGCATAGATCAGTTACACAGAATAGAAAATCCAAGCATAAACACACACAAATATGCACAACTGATATTTTATAAAAGTGCAAAAGCAATGGTGCTGGAGTAATTAGAAACCAACAGACAAAATAAGTGAATAAATCTCAACCTAAACTTCATATCTTCTACCATAATTAACTTGAAATGAGTCATAGGCTTCTGTGTCAAGCATAAAACTTTTATTAAAAAAAACAGTAAAAAAAAAATTTAAAACCTAGGGCTAAGCAAATATTTCTTAGACCTGACTCCAAAACCTGATTCATAAAAGAAAAAGTTGATAAACAGGATCTCATCAAAATTAAAAATACTTGCTCTTTGAAAGCCCAAGGGAAGAAGATAAAAAGATAAGCTACAGACTAGGAGAAAATATTTACAAGCCACAAATTTAACACAAACTGGAATCTAAAACAGATAAAAAAAAAACTTTCAAAATTCAACATTTACAAAATACAATTTAAAAATGGGTAAAAGGGGGCTGGAGCGGTGGCTCGGCAGTTACAGTGCTTGCCTGGCATGCGCAAGTACACCAGTCCAAACCTCAGCACCACGTACACAACTAAGTGTCGGAGCAAGGAAAGCCATGTGAAAGACTCAATAAAAATTGATTCTCTCTGTCTTTGTCTCTCTCTCTCACTCACTGTCCTTCTCTCTTTAAAAAAAAAAAATGGGTAAAAGACATGAACAGATATTTCATGTTAAGATAAGTCCATGAAAAGATATTCAATATAATTAACCATTAGAGAAATTAAAATTAAAATTACAAAGATAGGGCTGGAGAGGTGGCTCAGCGGTTACAGTGCTTGTCTGGCATGCATGAGGACCAGGTTCCAACCCCAGCACCACTTACACAACTAAAGTCAGAGCAATGAAAACCAGATAAAAAGCTAAATAAGGTTGTTTCTTCCTCTCTCTCTCTTAAAACAAAAATCACAAAGATATATCATTGCATAATAATCAGAATGGCTACAATAAGAAATATTGACACCACCAAATGATGGCACGGATGCAGAGAAACTAAATCATTCATACATTGCTGGCAGGAATGAAACATACAGCTACTGTGGAAAAGAGATTGTCAGTTTGTTATAAAACTAAACATGAAATTATCACACAAACCAGTCATCACACAATTGGGCATTTATCATAGAATGTTAAAAATTCATGTTCATAAACAACCTCTGTTACTTATCTTTCTATTACTATAAGAAATAATTGAGATAAATCATCTTACAAAGAAAAAAGATTTGTTCTGGCTCACAATTTCAGAGACTCTAGTCCATGACTAAATGGTCTCACTGTTGTTAGCCTCTGACATGGCAAAACATCAGGGTTGGGAACACATGGTGGAACAAAGTCACTCAACTCATGGCAGGAGGCACAAGAGAGAAAAGATGGGGGTCCCTTAATCCCCTTTAGGGGCACACCCCCAGTGACCTACAATCACCCTTGAAATCCTACCTCTCAAAGGTTCCACATCTTCCCAAGAGCCCCATGGGGGTGCAAACCAAGATTTTAACACATGAGTCTTTGGAGGACATTCCAGATGCAAACTATAGCATACCCACAGAAATGTTATTCATGGTAATGAAAAACTGGAAAGAACAGATGCTCTTCCCCAGAACAAAGGTGAAATATGCTGTCATACAAATAAAAAAATAGTTATGCACAGAACTTGGATGAATGTCATGGAAATTATTTTGAATAAGAAAAGACAGTCCCCAAAGTCAATATACTTTATGATTATACTCTTGCAACATTTTTTTTTTAAAGAGAGAGGGACAGTGAGAGAGACAGAGAAAGAGAGAAACAACTTTATTTAGTTTTTCACATGGACTTCATTGCTCCAACGCTCAGTTGTGTACGTGGTGCTGGGGTTTGAACTCGGGTCCTCGTGCTTGCCAGGCAAGTGTGGAAACCACTAAGCCACTGCTCCAGCCCCAATTGCAACATTTTTTAAATGACAAATATTTACAAAGGAGAAGAGATGAGTGGTTGATAGGATTAGGACAGGGAAGTGGTGGGAAGAGTGAGCAACAAGAGAAATCCTTATTCAATGCCCCAACTGTGGCAGTAAATACAGACACCTATACGTGCAATGTCATTGCATATAATTAAATACACATACATGTTACATGCACACACACAAGTGGACATCGAAACACAGACAAATGCATACACAATGGAATACACATATACTCACATATAAATGAACTGCAAATCTGAGGAGGATTAGCAGACTGCACCAATGTCAATATCCTGATTGTGGTTCTGTACCAGAGCTTTGCAAAACGTTAGCACTGAAGCAAACTAGATAAAGGGTTATAGGATCTCTATATTATTTCTCACAGATTCATGTGAATCCACTGCTAACATTTTCAATTAGTAAGTGATTATTCAAATTAACTATGAAACATCATAAAAAGAAGCCCCTCTTTTTTGTGGATAAGGAAGACACTAGATATTTATCCGTGATACATTAAGTAAAAACACAAAAGACTACCATCATAAGGAAAAAAAAAAACAAAATTATTTACACCAGCTTGGGGTAGGACCATCAAAGAGCTGCTGGCATTTTCCTGGTTGCCCCTTGGAGAAATGAAAGAAACAGATCTGGGAGGGGAGAGGCATTTCACACACGTTTTACATTTTGGAACTTTTGAATGTTGATCCATGGGTATGTATTACATATGCCCCCAAAGAAATAAATTTCAAAGGAAAACATGTTGTTCCTGAATTAAAATCAGCAAGCCTGAAACAATAATAAATAAATAAATAACACAGAAAACCAATTGACCAACAAATTTGTTTTTTTGTCCCCTAAGAGTTCTGCGGGGACAACGGCTGTGAGAGTCTCAGAAGAATGTGCAGCAGGCATTACAAATATCAAGTAAGGAGGCATGACTTACAAACAGGGAGCAATAACTAATGCTACATGGCAGATATTCCAAGGGTACACTCAGTGGTCCAAGAAGCAACAGTTATGAAAAATTGGAGAGGGGAGATTTGGGAGAGTTGGGGCAGAAGGAAGTTTTCCTATAATAAGTGATATGACGTTGACCTTGAAGTTCAGAAAGAACAGATAGAGTACCAGTTTAAAGATGTCTAGGTGATCGGCTAACCAAAGCAATATCTTTTATTTTTGTAATTATCTAGAATGTAGCAAACATGTTCAAATTATTAGAGGGCTAATAAAACCCTTCTGAAATGAGCATCAACATTTTACAGATGTGCAAATTAAAAGCTAGAGATATTCGTTGAAATATTCCAATGTCTAACTTTCATAAGCAAAAGAGAATTAGACCCTTGGAATTCTTAGTTCTGAAGATTTAGTCATTTCACTGCATCTGAATAGACAAAGCTCTATAAGAGGCCAATACAGTAAGGATATATAAGCTTTCATGTCCAATTCAGTCAAATGCAGTTGTACGACCAGTGAGAAAAAATTTCTAGAAGAAAACAAAGAATACCAAATCTTCTGTTGGGTTCTAGCTGCATGAGCAAAGAGGTAGGATGAAAGACAACTTCTACTGAACTTCTACCATGTCCCATCCACTGTGCCAGGTGATTTTTGTGGATTCATTTATTCATCCTCATCACAAACTGGTGATGCCAATTTAGTCAATCCTGAATTTGCATGAAAGTAACTTGAGGATCATGGACATAAATAAGATGTCCTGCATCACAAAGTTATTATGCAACTGAGCCAGGATACAAACCAAAACCTGTCTACTTCAACATCCTGTGCTGTTTCCTCATCAGTAGGTATCCCATGTCGCTAATGTCACCTTGCATTTTCTAAATCCTAATGGGCTATTTTCAGGGGAGAATATTAAGAATGCTTATAAAATAAGCTGGTGCGTCGGTGCACACCTATAATCCCAGGGACTCAGGAGGTTGAGGCAAGAGGATCACAGTTCAAAGCCAGCCTCAGCAAGCGAACGAGGCCCTAAGCAACTTTGTGAGACCCCATTTCAAAGTAAAAAATAAAAAAGGGCTGGGGATGTAACTCAGTGATTAAGTGTCCCTGGGTTCAATCCCTGGTACCAAAGGAAAAAACAAGTTTATAAAATAGTAACTGTTATTTCACATATTTATTGTATTCTATTTCTTCCTTTGATCTTGTTAGCCATTTTACGATTTAAGGAAATAAGGCTAACTAACATGTTCGGCTCATTAATCAGAATCTGTTTTATCCTCAGAGATTTATGAAACTATATATATCAGAATTGGGAGGACACTAACGACCCTCTTGTCCACCCTGGTCATTTATATGTGAGGAAACAGAGACCTAGAGAAGAAGACTTCTTTGGGATCTCATAGCTGACACAAGACATGGAACCAATACTTATGTCCCCTGGTCCTCAATGCTAGAAGAGGCCTCACTGCTAGCGCAATGCAGCAGAAAATCAAATCAAATCCTGAAACATAAAGACTCCATCAGACTAAGCTCTAAAGGAAACCAGACAGGGAGAGGAAGGGGAAGCAGTCTTTAAGCAGAAGCCACAACAGCAATTGAGATTTACAGATCACAACAAACAAAAATCAATCTTCATTCGCCAGCTAAAACTGAACCAGATATCTCAAAGGGACACATACAGACATACACACTGCCATCCGTGAAAACAAACTCTAAAAAAATCAATTCCATTCTCTGCATTTGGATTTTGGGAAATATCTCACTCCATTGAGATGGCAATTTTTATTTTGACTTAGCTTTGAATAAGATTTTTAGACATGCCCATCAGCCAGAATGAGACATGAGATCATATGACCTTACAGCTAGCAGGGAGCACAGAATCCTTTTAACCCATTCCTTCCTCTTGAAGATAAACTGGGACACAGAGCAGAACAAACATTCCCAGGTTGATCAATTACTACTGTGATCAAGGATAAAAGTCACGTCAGCAAATTCTTAAACAATCAGAGTGTGCACTTTGGAGGCAAAGAAACCTATGTTCCAACCCTGGCCCCATAACTATTGTCTGCATGACTGCAGCAGATGCCTCCCACTACTCCCCATCTCCCTTGTGCACTCTCTCTGTAGAGCCAGAGAAAGCCAAGTACTCACTTTCCCAGCCTCCTTTGTGGCTAACGCAGTCATGTGACACAACACTGACCAATGACACCTGAGTAGGAGTCAGTCAGGACCTTCTGAATTAAAAGGGGCATGCGTAGCTAGTGCTGTCCCATCTTCTTGTTTCTTTATCAGATTTGCTGCCTGAAGCAAGCATTTTGGGTTACAGCCATGAGTATTTAAGCATAAACAGGAAAGGCCTCTGATGGTAGGGGCAGAACAGTGACAGGAAGATCCTGGGTCCTTGATCGTAAAACTGAAGTAGAATCAGTATCAAAAGTACCACCAGGATTTTTATTTAAGGAAAAAAAATTTTATTATTTGAACAAACATTAGTTTTCTTAATTTCAAAATAACTAACATAGTTAAGCTTGCAAGCATACTTAGTCCCTCTAAGACTCAGGTACTATATATATCTGCAAAGGGATGAGCAAATACATCAACCTCATCACCTACTTCTCTGAATGTATTAATGGAGTTGACTACTACATGGTGACCACTGTTCTAGGAGTTGGGGATATAGTAGTAAACAGGAAGTGAATTTGACTATAGAATAGACCTTTTACTCTCAGAAGACAGACAATAAACAAAATATAAAAATGTCAGGTACTATTGTGAAGTTCAAAGGGAACTCTGCATGTGAAGGGCTTGGAGAGAGGATGACTCAATAAATAGCAACTGCTACCGTTACCACCCTTCTTGGCAATCAATAAATGCTTACATTCACATGATTCTCCTATATATATAAAGATAGATAGATAGATATTTTTTATTACAAATACAAGGGTCCTGAACCATCCTACAGTGTCACAAGGAAAGCTAGTCTCTGATCTGCTGATTAGCTTTTTCCCCTTAAGCTGAGAACACTTTTTTAGATGGCAAAGCTCCAAAGTTCACATCCCTTTAGATCTTTCCAATCTACTAAGACTTGTTCTGAAAAATCAAACCTGAAGGATTAACATGGATGGAAAAGACGAAGGAAGTCAGAAAGGAATGGGGATTTGCTATAGAGGGCTGCCCTACTACCCTAGCCAGAGACATAGCTGGACTTGCTGGGAGCGTGCAAATGTATATTAACAGCCAGTTTTCTTAGGAGATTGCCAGGAGGCACCTACAACTAGACAAAAGAGTTCAAATACCTTTGGTTTTTCAGATGCTGTTTCAATAAAAATCTGATATCGTGGGAGGGAATTACCAGGCAATGCTACAGAGGACTAGACTTGGAAGCGTCTTGTAAATGGGATAAATCCAGGCTCTGGTCTCTAATCCTGGATCCACTTATGATTTTCTGTGTGACCTTGAGTAATCCCTTCTCTTCTGTGGGCCCACTTTTCCCCTAAGTATAATAATGGAGCAGACAAGTCTAGGCCCTCTCCCTCCTGACATCCTATCACTGTATTTTCCTCAGATCACCTGCTCTGGTGAGATCCCCTCCTCCCAGCAGCAGTGGAGCAAGGGTGCCTCTCTCAGCATATTTGCTAATGCCCAGCCGCCAAGGGAAAAAAAAAAAAATTGCTGACTGACACTCTGGCTGCCTTCGTGTTATGTTGTTAAACACCTACTTACAGCTTTAATCGGCTGGTTTTCACACCCAGGAGATGGGGATTGATGGCTGACATTGACCTGGCAAGGAGAGGATCCTGCAATCACCAGCCAAAGCAACCTAGGCATGAGGCAGCGGATCTGGCAAAGGTACTGTGGAAAGGAGGGAATACGGGAGGTGCTTACATGTGGTGGCTAAGAGCATCCTTGGGAAGTGGGGCAAATCTGGGTTCTGGACCTTCCTCTGCTACTTTCTACTGTGCGAACTAGGGTGGCACTTCACATCTCTGAACACGGTTCTCAGCAACAGCTGACCCTGCACATGGTCCCGAGGAATGAATCTTGATGGGTCCAGATGGCATGGTTGTCTTTCCTGCTTACTACTGATTGCTCAAAACTGGTCATGTGACCCAATCTTCCCCACTGAGACATGAATGCTTTTTCTGGTTAAGTCCTTGGAAAATTTTTTATGATTAATGAATGAATAAAAAAGTTGGGGCTGGAGCAGTAGGCTCAGCAGTTATGTCACTTGCCTGGCATGTGCAAGGATGCAGGCTTGAACCCCAGCACCACGTACACAATAAAGTATCCAAGAAATGAAAGCCACATGAAAAACTAAATAAAATTGATTCTCTCATTTTCTCTCTGTCTCTTTCTTATCTCTATTTGATATCAAATAGTTAAAGATATTCATATATCTTTAACTATTTGATATTTGATTTAAAAAAACGGTGTGGAAGAAAGATAGCCTGTTCAACAAATGGTGTTGGACAAATTGGACAGCCATGTATAGACAACTGAGGCTGGATCCTTACCTTTTGCCCTACACAAAAATTAAATCAAAATGGTTCAAAGATCTGGATATTAAGCCAGCAACTTTAAATTTACTAGAAAAAGATGTAGGATTAAAACTACAGAACATAGGGATCGGCAGCGCTTTCCTTAACAAAACTCCCGTGGCACAAGCAGTAAAGTTAAGAATAAATGAATGGAATGCAATTAAACTAAAAAGATTTTGCACAATTAAAGAATTAGTCAAGAATGTCAAGAGAGACCCTACAGAATGGGAGAAAATCTTTGCCTGCTACACCTCGGACAGAGGGCTAATATCCAGAATACACAAAGAACTCAAAAAACTAAACAACAAAACCAAAAATAATCCAATCAATAAATGGGCTATGGATCTAAAAAGAAACTTCTCACCAGAGGAAGTTCAGAAAGCCCATAAATATATGAGAAAATGCTCTACATCATTAGCTATAAGAGAAATACAAATCAAAACTTCAATGAGAGTCCACCTCGTTCCTGTTAGAGTGGCAAAAATGAAGAATACGAACAATGACAGAGATGCTAGAGGGGCTCTGGGAAAAGAAGAGCATTGTCACATTGCTGGTAGGACTGCAAACTGGTTCAGCCACTCTGGAAAGCAGTGTGGAGACTCCTCAAAAAATTAAGGATGGAACCACCTTACGACCCAGCTATCCCACTTCTGGGTATTTTCCCAAAAGAGTTAGAATCACCATATTATAGAGATGTGGCTTCATCAATGTTTATAGCATCTCAATTTTTACTATAGCTAGACTATGGAACCAACCCAGATGCCTCTCACTCAACAAGTGGATTCAAAACCTTTGGTACATGCATACAATGGAATACTACTCGGCAATTAGAGAAAATGATATTATGGCTTTTGAAGCCAAATGGATGGAGATGGAAAAAATTATGCTAAATGAAGTATCCCAGTATCAGAGACTCAAGGGCCAAATGTTTTCTTTCATTGGTGGAAGCTAGAATACAACTGCAAATAGTATGTTAGATGGCTAAGCTAATAATAACCTCAAAATGTATGAATTTTTACACAAACAGGGGGAACCTTGCCTATGATACCTGGAGACGTAGTGAGGGGAACAGGGAGGGGGGAGGGTTTAGGATGGATATCAAGGAGACTGGAGGGAGAGAGTATGGGGGTATCAACTCAGAAGGAGATCTCTGACCTCCACAAGAAGTCCATTTAACACAGGGGTTCTTTGGGGGGAACATAGAACCATGGGGAACCCAAAGGGGGCATCCATGACATGGCACCAGCCTTGGCTAACAACGTGAATATACATTTGTTCTTGATTGGTTGTTAACGATTGCCCCTTCAAATGTAACTCCATATTCAACTAATAAAAAATAAATAAATAATTAAAATTTTTTTTAAAAAGTTGCTTGTTAGCCTCTGATCATTAAGGTCATAAAGTAATTTAAAGCATCCTGTAATCATAAAGGAAGACCCCACTGATAGTATGGCAGAGTAAAGGGATAGAAGGAACTGACATCTGTGGTAATGTCATTAAGCCACTGAATTCTTCAACACTGGGGCTTCTCTATTCCTAGACTGCTTGCTCTTGATAGGAGAAAAAAATAAATTCCTAGTACTTAAAACTAGTAAGATTTCCGTTCACAGTAGCAGAAAGCCTCCTAACTGAAAGCAGTGGTCATAATTGTTGGTTATCATTGCTAAAATTTCACTAGTCCAGAGAGAATATAAAGCAAAAAAACTCAGAAGAACTGAGCTCAAATTCCAGTCACTCCTTTTAACCTTCACCCTTTACCTGTTTCCTTAGGATCAAAACACAGAGCTACCTCTGAAAACACTGAAAAATCACAAGGATCTATGTAAATGAACTTGCAGGAATACCTTCACCACTCACTCTGCCACTAGTAGTCTCTGGCATATAGAGACAGACCTGTGGCTAAGAGTCATCAGAAAAGACTCCTCAATTGAGCTCTGACACTCATTTGCTTGGAGACACTACACTGATTCCTTCCCCTCCAGACCTTAGTTTTTCTATTTGTAAATTAGGGTCCTGAATTGGTTTAAATCTAAGGTCGTTCTTGAAATTGATATTCTATGAAACAAAATGATGTAATCTTTTTCATTCATATGAAAAGTTTTGGCAGAAGACATAACAAATTTTGCAAAAAGCCACTGTTACCTCCTGTGAGTGCTGTGTGTTGGCTTCAGCATTGGCACACTGTAGCCAGCTGCCACACACAGAAGGCCCCTACCTTGTGCAAGACTCCCTTCACTCTCCTCTCAGCACTTGGTGAACTAATGGTACTCTATCTTCACGTTTCTCTGTGCTGGACATTTCCCCAGCATGCCAACCAAACACAAACATGGCCTGCAAGATCCTCCTTTTTCTTCATGAGGAAATAGTTAAAACGCCAAGGCAAGAAATGCAAGCCTTCTCAAAATGGAATTATTTTGGCTTGCTGTAGGAATTGTTGAAGGAAACAGATTAAAACCCATCCAAAGCAACCCAACAGGGTTTCCAAAATCCCCACTCCAGACACAACACCAGATGGGACGGCAGCAGATGCTATTTTACCCACCTTCCAAATGGACAAATCTGCCTTGTGCCATTGCCTGTAGAATAAGAGAATCTTCCCATCTGTGCAGTGTGTGGTCTTTTTGAAAGGCTTCTATGTGATTCTCCCAACAGCACTGCACAGAGAAAAAGGATAGGGGAGGTTGGGGTGGTGACATGGAACAACAGGTCAGAGCTAAGCTTCACAATAAATGACACCTAAGGACAAAATCTGTCTCTGATTCATTCTTTTTTTTT
>PVKS010006835.1:62781-76185 GCA_004027875.1 Aplodontia rufa | reverse complement strand
GCCGAAACCGCTGAGCCACCGCTCCAGCCCCGTGAAATTGGTTTTTGAAAAGAGTTGTAAATATGGTGAGGAAAACATTCCATATCCATTTAGGTGTTCTCCAGGGGCATAATGAAGATGATTTGACATGGAAGTGGTGATCAGGGGAGAAAGAGGAGACAAATATGGAGAGAACAGGGCAGATACAAGAGATAAGGGTGAAAAAAAATTAGTTTGTTTAGGTAGTTTTTGCAATGTTCTAATGGCAAAGCCATTTAAGTAATAATTATACCAATTATAGTAAAATGTCAGCATCACTGAGTACAATGAAAAATATATGTATTTTTTTGAACTGGGGATTGAAGTCAGGGGTGCTTTAACACTGAGCTACATTGGAATCCTTTTTATTTCTTATTTTGAGACAGAGTTTCACTCCATTTATGAGGCTTACCTTGAACTTAAGATCGTCTTGCCTCAACCTACAGTCACTGGGACTGTAGGCATGTGCCTCTGGGCCCAGCTCAATGAACGTTTCAAACAGCATTTATTTATTCATAGTTATTTGTCTGTTGCTTAATTTCTCCAACATGTTTTTAACTGCTTTCTCTCTAAGCAGTGTTATTATCCTTTGCTTATATGAGCAACGTCAAAATAAAGCTTTTCTTGGGGAGGGTGTTTTTAACTTTAGATCCCTTGATATAAAAAAAATTCTTGGATAACATTGTTAATGTACCATAAAAATCAACCAATTTAAAGTGTACAATTCAGTGGTTTTAGTATATTCACTAAGTTGTGAAGCTGTCACCTCAATTAACTTTAGAATATTTTCTTTACTTTGAAAAGGAGTACCAATCATTAGTAATTATCAGTAATTCCTCAGTTTTCTTCTTTAACTTAGTATGATGTTTCCAAGGTTCTTTCATTTTGTACCATTTATCGGTATTTTTTTTTAATGGCTAAATTTCATTGAACTGATGTAACATTTTGTTTATTCATCAGTTGAACATTTGAGTTGCTTCTGGTTTTTAATGGAATTTTAATTATACATGCACACGCACATATATGCACACATACATATATATGTAAAGTTTTTTTTATATATTTTTTATGTATACATTTTTGCGTGAACTTTTTTTTTTTTTTAGCTCTTTTGGAAATATATACCTAGGAGTGAAATTGGGTCATATGTTAATTAACTACATTTTCAAGAAGCTGTCAAACTGTTTTATAAAGCTGTTGGAGAATTTTACATTTCCACCGGCAGTGTATAAGGATTCTAATATCTCCACATCCTTATGAACTCTTGTTACTATCTCTTTTATTGTCAGTGTGAAGCAATGATAGCCCATTGTAGTTTTGGTGCAGTTCGCTGATGGCGTAAAGATTCTGAGCACTATTTTAAAAGAAAGCAGCAGTGTGGTTTCATTGCGAATACAAAAATGGACATGTTGGTAATTGCTGCAGATAGTTAGTTTTGTTGATTTAAAATTTGTTGTTCTTTTTTCATCAGTTGTATTCCCTGAATGACTATAAACCACCCATTTCTAAAGCAAAAATGACCCAGATTACAAAGGCAGCCATCAAAGCTATTAAGGTGAGTAAAAACTTACTTTTATGTATTTAAAAGAAAATATCACCCAAATATTTTGAAGGAGGAATAATTTTTATAGGTTTTTTAAATATTTACTCCCGCTGTGCAATATTAATACATATTCAGTGTGTAAAAGAAAAAAATTCTATCACTTGCATACTCACATAAATTCTTAACATTTTGTTATTTATTTTTCTATAAACTTTGAAGCAGATATTTTTCCTACCTTTCTTAGGCAGGTGATATTTTAAATATTAGCCACATCATGGAGAATATATTTAAAACTGTTGTTTGTCACACTGACATTGCAGAATCTTAAATACAAACTAGTAAGACTTCTAAAATGAAAATTAACATTTTTTTCTTTACTGATTCTCTGTATATTTGAAAATGAACCACTGTGGAAAATAATTGGGCCTCATTATATGTAAGGTATTTGAACTGTGGAAAGAGACCACAGAGATAGATTTTGAAGCTATGTTTAAGAACGGGTTGGATCCTCTTGGAGAAATATACATAAAGTTTCTCAGCTAAAGGACCCTTTGAAGCTCAACCACAGAAACCTTTCCAGGGAATTCTTTTCCCCAGAGCTAAACTTACCTGCCTTAGAAGGGCTCCTAAGAATGAGAATGATTGCTTATTTCTAATTAAGTAGTTATTAAACTGTGAATATTTAACGAGCGATTTTCTATAACTAGAAGCACCAACCATCTAAACTTACTATGTAACAGTATAGAACATGTAGCAAATTTCTGTTTACTGGTAATTGTTACGGGGAAAAATTCAAATTAGTTAATTTTGCAGTTTTCTTATAGCCAAAGCTGAGTCTTTGGATTTGTAGTTACTGCTTTAAACATCATTACAGTTAAATTCCCTGTGCTTGCATGCAGAAAATCAGAGGCGATGAGGGTAGCATTACCACGTTTAAACTAGAGAATTTTTCAAAGAAGCGATCCCCCTTCTAGGGTATCTGATAGATTTATCATATAGAGAAAGTTGAGTTTCTTGTACTTTGTCTGTACTATTAGCCATTATGATTTTTTTTTTTTAGGATCATGGTCCTGAAAATATACATACATATGTATTGCCATTTAATTAGAAATTGGTGCATTTTATGTAACTTTGCTGAGCAGAATAATTTTTTAATTGAAAGATTTAGTTAAGTGTAAAAGCTAACATTATTTCCTATTTCCTGGTGTCAGAAAGGTCTAAGAGATTAAGTGATTTGCTAGAATTTAATCTAGGTTTCTGCAAAATCAAGACTTTCTAAGATACACTCTACTAATTTGTACTGATGATTTTAATTTTGAAAGAATTCAAAGAATATGCAAGATATTACAGTGAGCACAAAATATTCTCTTACATTCACAATTATTAACCGTTTTCCACATTTCTACACACTTGCCTGCACATAGACTTTTTGTTTGTTTTTCTGGATGAATAATTTGATAATTTCAAACTTCTTTTATAATAGCAAATAGTATATAATCTTTATATACTTGAATTTAAATCTCCTAAGAACAAAGATATTGTCTTAAACCACCATAGTATAAGAATCACATGTGAGAAATTTCACTTTGATAAAATATGGTTACCTAATCTACTCCATAGTCCATACATAAATCTCAATAGCATTGACTTTAGTTCTCATGTCTTTTTAGTCTTAAGGAGGTATCCCTTGTGAACCATAATTTGTAAGGCTGTAAATATAATTTAGGTTAGTTTTTAAAACAAATATGCTAACCATGGCATTACTATTGAGATATTAAAATTATCAAACACACATTTTAGATACTTTTTGTTAAATTTATGATTTCCATTCTGTTTGTCTTCAGGTTAATGCTTAGCATTGTATTTTATGAAATGTTACTCTTCTATGTTTTCTAATAATTGATAGTTGACCATTATTAATTTTTAATGAATTATGTTCACTTCTTTTTTGCTCATTTTTTTCTTGTGGTCCATTAGGATGTTATACATTTCCACATCTTAAGTATTCCTGTAGTCATTTTCTAGAAGTAGATAATGAAGTTGAAATAACTCTCTTACATATATTAATGCTCCAGGTTGATATAGTAATTTAGTTTTTCTAGTATTACCCTTGCTTTTACTGATAAAAAACTATAGGACATCTGTACTTTTCCTTCTTTGAAAATAAAAAAATACATATGCCATTATGTATATCACAAGTATTTTTCTTTCAACAGAAGTTTTGTTAAAGTGTGCTTTCATAAAAGCTTTGATAGTATTCTTTTATATCTATGTTAAGCTAACATATTTTGGACATACTGACCATGTGTCTACTTTAAGAATCATTTAAGGAATTAGATATCACAGGTAGTTACTTGTAAAAGGTGAGTGACATTGAATGTTTATCTTGAAGTTTTTGATTAAAATTCATTGTTTTTTTTAAAAATTTTTTATTGGTGCATTATAGTTTTACATAATGAAGGCATTTGTTGTTACAATTCATGCATGCATATATTATAACAATATAATTTGGTCTAATTCTCTCCCCAACACTCCCCTCTCCCAGTTTCTTATCTCTACTTACCTCCCCCCATTACATTTTTTAAATGTATACCATACAGAACTTTTAGTCCCCTTTTTCCCTCCCCCCCCCCAATTCATTATTTTGATGAACTTTTTGAGCCATGTTAAAGCCCGTGGTTGGCAGGAAATTCTAATCTACTAAAAGTGATTTTAAAACCACACGATTTTTTTCTTCTTTCAGTTCTATAAACATGTGGTACAGAGTGTTGAGAAATTCATTCAGAAAGTAAGTATATGCTTTTAATACACAGACTAAATGTACTGTAATATATTATTGCTTGTCCTCTTTTCCTTTAAATCAAATACCAGAGGTTAAGTTGTTTTGATGGACTGTTAAAAATTGATTCCAATTATTTTCTAATTAAAAGAGAAAAAGAATGTTCCCTGTTAATTCTTAAACAGTAGCTTTTAGACAGATATTTTTGTTAAATTTACATTGCCATAGTGAGCGTCTGTTCCTTGAAAAATAATTGTCATTGTGATTGATTTTTAATGGAGTATAAATCTGTTGTTCTGCATAGCCTTTAAGGAAGTTCTCACTTTCATTTCAAGCTGTGTTGTTAGAGAGCAGCTGTTTATATATGATATGTACACAGTTATGTCTTTGTACATTTTTCTTCTGATGACCATTTTGTCCGCACCATTAGGATATGAAACATTGCTACCTATAGGTCTGTCATATAGACCTGCAGTTGCATTTTCCAGGGGAAGCAGAGGGAGATAAAGTTGGAAACAGCTGTCTGGCATTCATTTAGAACTGTTTTTGTAATGAGAGACTGAGGCGTTTTATAGTTCTGAGTTTGCCTGTTTGTGAACATTACTCTGTAGATTCCACAGTTTCTGGCAGGAGTACTTAAGACTTAATTCCTTATAAGATGATACTAAAGGAAATAAGTACTTTCCAGATTTGCATTTAGGTTTTATCTTCTGATATTCATGTGTCTAGGTGTAAGGAGAGGCAGTTTGAGAATCAGAAATATATGGCAGTAAAGATTTAGCAAGGTTGCAGGGTCACAAAAATAGTTGAGAGAAGAGATAGGAATCCAAGTGAGATTTGTATGTCACTTAGGTAACTTTGAGTAACTCAATCTGTATTTGATTCCCATTTTTTCCTCATTTTTTAAGTGGTGTTTTCTCAATATTTAACGTATAGGTTGAACATATTTGGGGATTAATTAGATAACCTGAAGATGAGATTTCAGTTAAAATAACACATGTGCTGTCTTCTGTTAAATAACACATGTGGAGGAGCCTAAGATTCTGCATTTCTAACAGTTCCTAGATAATACCTTTGCTGTTTGTGGAGAAATCACAATTTGAGTTGTAGGATTTTAAAGGATAAATATGAATTTATGGATGTTTGTTAACTAATTTGATTTGGGATTTGGGGTAGAGGTAGTTTTAATAAGATATATCAGGACCTTAGGAAGACCCGTAGTGGTCAAAGTTATTCCATTGTGAGTTAATTGTATAGTCAATCTGAAGAAGTAAGTCAGTATTTGTGGGGGAACTGTAATTGCTTTGCACCTACCCCTGATTAGATCAGAGACTTAGCAGTGACTTTTTGTGATGGTTAAAATGGTGGTGTGTGTGTTGGGGGGGTGTTCTTGAGATAGGGAGTTGCTGTGTTATTGGTGCTGACTTTGAACTCATGATCCTTTTGCCTCAGCCTCCAGAGTAGCTGGGATTATAGAGGAATACTACCATCCCTGTCTAGAATGTATCCCTCGCCCCTTTTGGTGCTGGGGATTGAACTTAGGGCCTCACAAATGAGGCATGTGCTCTACCATTGATCTCTCACCCAGCTATATCTTCAATTAAATTTTTAATTTTAAAGTACGTGTAGATTCAAGTGAATTTAAATCAGTTAAGGATAGGTCATAACAACACAGAGATTTCCTAAACCTTCATTTCCGTTGTTGGTAACATCTTACAGAGATTGATCATGTCTAAGCTGAAAATCCTAAATTTGAAGTACTCCCAATTCCTAAACTTGATAATGCCACAAGTGGAAAATTCCACATCTGGCCTCATGTGATGGGTTGTAGTCAAAATGCAGGCACACTAGAAACATTGTATAAAAGTACTTTCAAATTATGAAGTACTGATTTCTTGTTTTGATTTGGGTTACATCCTTATTATGCGTATGCATATATTATAAAATATGAAAACTCCAAAATCCAAAATGTCCAATATCCAGAACACTGCTAGTCCCACCGCATTTTGGATGAAAGATGGTACACATGAGAGTACAGTACTGCTATCAGCCACCTTATTGACACACCAGCCTTATTCAGATTTTGTAGTTTTGCATGACTTATTTCTGTGTGTGCATTTAGTTCTGTGCAATTGATAAAATTTGTGGATTTGTGTGACCACTGCCATAGTCAAGATACAGAACACTTACTTCCTTTAACACAAAGATTTTGTTTGTGTTTCCCTTTTTTTATACGTACAATCAACTCTTCTTCTCTTGTTCCTAATTCCTGACGTTCACTAATCTCATCTTATTTTCTGTAATTTTGCATTTCAAGAATATTGTAAGTGGAATCTTACAGTATTTAGCCTTTAGAGAGGTGTGTTTTGGACTCAGCATAAGTCCCTTGAGATTTACCAAGTAATTGCACGTATCAAGTAGTTTCTTACGTTCTCATTTCTGGGTAGTAGTCCATTATATGGATATACCAAAGCTTTAACCATTTGGGCATTGAAAGTCTGCTGGGTTTTTTCCAGCTTTTGACTGTTACTAGTAAAGCTACTGGGAACATTCATATATAGTTTTTTCATGACTTTAAGTTTTCATTTCTCTGAGAGAGTAAGTCATGTTTTCATTTTGTGAGATGGCCAAACTGTTCTTTAGAATGACAGTACCATTTTGTATGCCTTTCACATGTCATAAAGAAGTAAAGTAGGTAAGGGAGAGCCTTGACTACAGTTTGATACTGTGTTAACTATGATCCTGTGTTTTCATCATGAAAGATTTGTAGGTGGAGTAATGAACGATGTTGATAAAAGAAAAATGAACAATAGCAATGACTTCCTGTGGGCTAAGAAAAGCTGAAAGAATGTTCTGACCTCTGGCCTTTATCTAATGAATTTTACCAAAAATCAGCCTTATTGTGTTTTGTTTCACCTTCCTGAGACAGAAGCAAAGACCAAAAACAACAAATATTGAAAATTTTAGAACTGTTGTTTGGATTAGCGCTAACGCTTTCTCATACTAATTGTTTTTGCATTATAAATAATCAAGCTAATTATCCTGATAAAAAAATACATTTTATTTGATTCAGAGACCTCATGATTTCCTGACTTTTCTGCTAGCTATAATTCCCATTCTGTTATTTGCTAGCTTGAAATGCACAAGCTAAATCTTCCACTACATTCCTGAAATGTGTAGATCTTAGCCAACTCTTTTGAAATCTTCTGCCTTTGTGAGTAGTACAAATAAATCTGTCCATTACATTCAGAATGAGACTAAACTTGATACTGTTTCTTTTGGTGCAGTATGGATACCACATTTCAATCAAATACATTTGATGGCACTTGGCTTCTCTTGTATACAATAAGGTTAGCAAAAGGTTTCATTTTTCTAGACCCTGATAATAGTGTGTATGTAAACTATTATTACCTTATTTTGTAAGTTTTTGTTTGTGATTAACTTTGAAGTATTTTATTGTGTCGTCAGATCAGTTAGAGCAGGGAATGTGGTTTGATCCTTGCCTTTTCATGTAATAAGCATTTACTTAGTGAATAATATATGAAAAAATTGTGTTAAACACTCTAGGCTTACCATAATGATCTGGTAGTTTCATGCACATTGATTGAAGGTGGGTGATCATTTGCATTGGACATAAATTTTTTAGATGAAGCCAAAACAGTTTTTCATTTTTGGTATATTTATTTTTCTACCCAGTGATATTTTGCCAGAGGAAGGGTGGAGTCCATATTGAAAGATGGTTGATCATTGTATCAGATAGTAATGAATTAACAAACTGAATGCCTCTACTGTGTAGCACTGTTAAGTTCAGAAGCACAAGAAATAGAAAATGTCTACCTTGATACACTTCCAGTTATTCTTATAAATACAAATAAATCAAATGATATAAAAGGAAAAAGAAATGATCAGAAAAGAGTGAGGATAGTAGGGAATCAAGAGGAGGTTTTGAATTAAGGGAGGGGTTGGCTGGGTACAGAACAGAAAAAAAGCTCTGTGTATGAAATTAAAAACTTAACCTTTATGAATGTTTCTTTATTTTGGATTTTTAAAGTTTCCTCTCAGCCTTTATGTTGTTTATCCTCATACCTTTGGTTGACATAGTAACATCAGTAAAACACCTACACTTTAAAAAAAAGAAAAAGATGATCGTTACATTTATTTAACCTTTGTTTTCTTGTTCCACATAGGGTATAGTCTTTTGTAATGTTGAACTTTTATCATGGGAATTCCTTATGCATAGGATGGTGTACAAAGTGATTTGGGCTGTTGGGTACAAATTATCTGAAAGGAACAAAATACCAGATTCTTACTTTGCATACATATTTTTTTTTTTTTTACTAAAATTTCTTTGCCCTGGGGTATTTTAGATCATTTCTAAGTCTTATACTCCATAAATTGCATTTCAAATATATCTTGATTTTATCAATAATCCTGGGTTATTGTAGTAAGAGAACCTTGCACCGTGTGCATGCGCTCACACGTGAGTATATATGTACATTTGAGAAACCATGGAGTTCATATAATTCTTTTTCTCATGCCATATATGAATACATATATAGAATTGTGCCATATATAAATACACACATATATAGAAGAGTGCAGAAAACAACATATAGAGCTAAATTTTTGTCAAGAGAAAACCTGTGTAATTCCCACTCATTTAAAGAAATTGAACTCTGACCGATGTGCCCACCAACTCAAGCTCCTCTTTTGATCACATGCTGCACATTCTTTATCCAAGTAACCAGTCAGACTTTTGTTAGTTACATCCTTGTTTTATATTATAGTTTTATTTAAAATAAGTGTAATATTTTCCTTCATAATTTAGAGAATGTTAGTTTCTGTGATCAAACCCTCATATATAAGTTCTTACGTATTTACTACTGTATTGTTACCCTGTATACATGGAAAAAAGTTAAGTTTTAACTTTTCTAGACCAGTATGGTTGTTAATTTGTCGACTGTGCCAACCCAACATGGTAGACTGGAAACTGTTTCCAAAGCTGACATCAGAGTTTCCAAGAATCTAAACTTATACATAAACAATAGCAATGTGTTGTGAATCGGTAGCTTAATAGGTTTCCAGGTTAGGTCCCGCACTCTTCTGGACAAAATTACCGAGACATCCCAGCACTCTCCTTTAAGAGGAAGACCAACACCCCGCTATCCCGCCCCCAAAACAGCAAAGGTCCTTTACTGTTGTACCTGGAAGCAGTTTTTAAAGTTTCTCAGTTGTCATCTGAACAGAAAACATTCTAGAACAAATAACATTGAAAATAGCTCTGATAAAGCACAGTTGCTACTTCATATATTAATGCAGATACAAGATAGTTTATAGAGTTGTGCTACAGAACTACCCTACATGTAAATATGAATTCTAAAGTGATTTAATGTATTTTTTTATTTCACATAATGTTGTTTTGTTCAACATCTGTGTTTAGGATTCTTGCCTATTTTGTATAGCAGCACTTGTTACTAATCATTGCTATATGTATTCCATTATACAAATAAACTTCAGCTTGTCCATTGTACTGTTTACAGACATGGTGGGGATATATGTGTGGGTTGGCTTTTTTACTTTTTAGAATTCTGAATAATACTGCTGGGAATGGTCTTAAATATGTATCTTAGTGCAGATTACATTGGTGTAAGAGGGGTCTTGCTGTGTTGTAGGATATGCATTTTTTTCTCCTTGACTATATAATACTAAATTAATTTCAAAATGGTTGTACTAATTTACACTCACTAGAAATCTGTGGGATTTTTTTATTCCCCATCTTGGCCAACATTTGGTATTGTTAGAATTAAATTTTCTTTTTCTTTTCTTTCTTTCTTTCTTTTTTTAAAGAGAGAGAGCATCAGTTTTATTTAGTTTTTCATGTTGTTTAGTTTTCATTTTCGTTGCTCTGGGAGATCATTGTGTATGTGCTGCTGGGGTTTGAACTCACGTAATTGCACATTTCAGGCAAGCGCCGTAACTGCTGAGTCATTGCTCCAGCCCAGACTTAAATTTTCTAATCTACTGAGTCTCAAAGATTATTTCCAAAAGACATTAACAAATCACCTTCACTTAAGGAATTAAATTCCAATCCACTTTAAAACTTGTTTTTTAAGTGTTGTGATGCAGACTTCTAATTCCAGCAACTAAGGAGGGCTAAGGCAGGGAATCACAAGTTCAAGGCCAGCGAGGATACATCTTCATTATTAATGTAATTTTATTGACATCTAGAGAGAACTGTGGATAGACTTCAGAGGGTCTGGGGAACATCCTGGTAAACTGGCTTAGTGTACAAAAAGGCTTATTAAGGAAGGCTCCCAAAATGTTACGAACACTGAGTGAGCAGTGATTTTTGTTTTTAAACAGGGATGAAGGTGGAAGTAGGGCTCATGTTGTATGTGAGTATTAGGATATCCAGGAAGGTGGATAATTAGAAAAATCATATTTTTATAATATATGTGTGTTTGCGGAGGGATGTGGAAATTCCTTAAAAAAAAAAAAAGCAAGAAAATTTTGGTAGGAATGGCTAGAAGTTAGAAGGCTTTTGGACCAAATCCTAAGTAGTAAAGAGTTTGATCACATTTGGTAGGTACTTGTCAGTGTTAGTTTCTTTGGCATATGTTGTTTTTTTTCCAAGGTAAAATAAGTACAAAAATTCACTGTATTTATGTGGCATGGCACAAACGAAGTGTTTTTGAACCAAGAAAAAGCTGATTTTTATGGCAGCTCCCACCTAGTCTACTTGATTTAAGAATCTGTGTTTATTGTACAAGCTAGAAATGATGAGATTTTGCTTCTGGCAGCTGAATGTTGACAGCTTACAAGCCAAGCTTTCCACTGTTCAAAGAAAAAACACTCATGGGTATCAGACATGACTGTGTCCTGGGACAGTCTTCATTTCTTACATCAGCATCATTCAGTTTTTGCAGGTATAGCCACTTTCTCCTGTGTTTACCTTTCTAGCTCTGTTTTCTTTAATAGCAACTCTTAGTTGAAAGTGACAGGACAAATTCTAATAGAATTAGTACGTAGTCCACCTTCCTTGGAGAGTTATTTTTCAAACAGCTCTGACGGATGATAGCTGCAGATGCCAACTTGGATGGCAGAAGAAATGCCAGACAAATATATTTCAAGATGGATTCTTTTTACTCCTCCCTTTCTCTTTCAAAAAGACTATTTCTCTGAAGCATGAGAAATTGGAAATTATTAGAATACTGTTTAAAGATGGTATATCTGTAAAAATTTAATCTGATACAACTTTTACGAAATTATTCCAAGAATAAAAGTATAACATGCCATTGGAAAGACTTAGAAATTCTTGTTTTCAATCTAACAGAAGTTGAAGACAAGTAAAAAAAAAAGAAAACATTTTGTGGAGCTGGAGAGGTGGCTCAGCGGTTATGGTGCTTGCCAGGCATGTGCAAGTACATGGGTTCAAACCCCAGTACCATGTACACAACTAAGTGTCAGAGCAACAAAAGCCACATGAAAAACTCAATAAAAGTTGATTCTCTCTGTCTCTTCCTCTCTTTCTCACTGTCCTTCTCTCTTTAAAAAAAAAAAAAAAGGCATTTTATATTTCTTGTCTTAGTCTCTCCAGTTTCTAGTTGGTAACAGTCAAATTATTTAAAGTTACTAATATATAAATCATTAAACTCTACTTATTTGTTTTTCTGCCATCTTTCCTATAAAAATTCTAATTCCCTTCTAATTCTAATTCCGTTCTAATACCGCATTAGTATAAAGTATACCTTAAGTTAACTGTGGAAGAAGCAATGTTTTGTTTTTTCTGTAGACCTTATTGTTTACTACTAAATCTGCCAAGACAGTTTTGAAGCTTCAGAATCTTCACAGTTGGCCACTAAAGGAAATTTTTTTTTGTAATATATATTTGTCATGCTTCTGTGTTGTGAGTTTACAATCAGATTTTTTTGGTGTGAATCAAAGGAAAAGACATTAAAAATTATATTACTAGTATTACTTTTATCACCTGTGCACTTTTAAAGTTCATATCAGCACCTTATAAGTTCTCTTCAGCCTTACTCAAGACGATCATTTGTTGTAAAATTGTGTGTGTGTGCGTGTGTGTGTGTATGTGTGTTTCTGCCTTTGGGAAAATTTAAATGCTAGTCACTAAATAACTATTATAATCTATGCATGTAATATACCTATCTATATTTACATACTATGTGATTAATATCATATGTATATGTATATTATGTATCAATAAAGTTACTCTTTGGATGTTATATACATATCTATATTTACATAGTATGTGATTAATACTATATGTATATTACATATCAGTGAAGTTACTGTTCTGGTTTTCTTTAATTTTACAGAATTTTATTTACTGACATGTAGTATTAGCCAGATATCTCTTTGAGTATATGATAGTGAAAGGAAATTTATAAACTAAAGGAAAGTAAGCCAGTCTTTTTGGTTATGATGGAAAGTCTCTACCATTTCTGATGTTCAACAACAGGAACTTTAAAACAGACTTCTTCATCATTTAGTTTACGCTAAATCTTTTAATGTCTAAACACCAACAATTATTGCCCTTTTATGACATTTGTCAAGCCCAAATATCTAATAGATTTTTTTTTTTTTTTGGAGAGAGAGAGAGGAAAGAAAAAATCAGTTTTATTTATTTTTTCATCTGGTTTTTGTTGCTCTAACACTTAGTTGTGTATGTGGTGCTGGGGTTTGAACCCATGTCCTCATGCATGCCAGGCAAGTGAGATACTGCTGCAGCCCTTCCTCATAGATTCTTGAATCACTGTTAAATCTCTATTCATTTTTTTGGACTTCATAATGACCCCTAAGGATAGGTTCTTTAAAAGGATTTTAAGGAGCAAACCAAATGCAATGTAGCTTTTTTGGAGAATGAAATCATTCATTGTTTTGGCTAAAAATCACTTTAAGAAACTGTGTGTGTGTGTGTGTATGGAGTGGGTTGAGGAGGTTCCTTTTCTCGGTGATGCTACTCAGATTTCCAGGAATATTCATTCTCCTAAAAATACAGTTTTGTTTTAATGCTATGTATGATTTCCAGAAAATAACCTTA
>PVKS010006835.1:0-62681 GCA_004027875.1 Aplodontia rufa | reverse complement strand
GAAAAAAAGTTTGAAACTTTGAGTTCCATGTTTCAGAATGGTATAATTTGTCATTTGTTATTTGATTTTTAGTTAGTATAGAAACCTTTATTATATGTTTCATATGAAGTATAATGCATGTAGGCAATTAATTTTATAGAGTCCTTTCCTTAATTTGCTTCTTCCTTTCATAGCTTTTCAAAATTATTGAACAGATTTTAAAATCATAATACATTATCTTTTTTTTTTTTCATTTCAAATCAGTTATGCAGTATTATTTTGGAACCTGGGTGACTGGCAGTTGAACTAAATGAGGAAAGTAGATTCTTTTAAAATGTCACTCTAGGGACATGGTGTGGAATACTCAGTGTGTGGACGTGCGTTGCAGCTTGGGCAGTGTTGTGTATTTCTGTAGGGTTCTGATGATGTTCACCTTTCTGTTTTCTCCCCTTTTTCTCGTCAGTGTAAACCAGAATACAAGGTACCTGGACTTTATGTTATCGACTCCATTGTGCGACAATCTCGACATCAGTTTGGTCAAGAAAAGGATGTGTTTGCACCCCGATTTAGTAATAACATCATTAGCACTTTCCAGAATTTATATCGTTGCCCTGGGGATGACAAGGTATGGTGCTCTTTTTGCTTAAGGAGATATATTTATTAACCTGTTGGTCTTAATTTGAATCTGGTGTTTCTTGTTTTGTTTTTGTATCAAGGATTGAACCCTGGGCCAGTTATCCGTTGAGCCACATCCCTAGCCCATGTTTTATTTCATTGTGAGACAGGTCTCCTAAGTTGCTGTGGCTGGCTTTGATCCTCCTGCCTCAGTCTCCTGAGCTGCTGGGATTATAGGTGTGCATCATGGCACCAAGCTGACTAGAATCTTAAATTCTCTTAATTTATGACTTTATGCTATCATTTGCTTTTAGTTGTTCCAAATTTGAATACTTAACTATTACAGTGTTCATGTTGTTTTTTGCTCTTAGGAGTTCTTAGTGGAAAGATGTTGATTTTGCTACTTTTTAATGAATTTAAAGCAACTGCTGTTAAATTATTTGGCTACAATATGTTTTGGAAGTGTATTAGACCTTTATTTAAATCTACAACCATTCAGGATTGTGATTATTTGATTTCATTTGATATTTACCTTTCCAGTGTTCATGAAAAATGTTTTTACCGAGCAATTAAAAAAAGTAATTGTATATCAAAATTCTTGTTAAGCTATAATTTTATTAAAGTGTTAGAAACGAATACTACTAAATCCACTTGATCTAAATATGTAAGTGTTCTGTAATTAATAAGTAAAAAGAGTTTTGGACCCAGAGATACAATAAAAAGGAGTTGTTCATTTTCATATTTGCCCTAAGATTTTAGGTTACTTATTTTGGTAAGCATTGGAAAACTTAGGTGTGGTTTCTAACAGGGTTGACGGTAATATTGAATAAGTAGCAAAAGGTAAGAATGAGTGAAATCTAATTGAATTCATTTCTAAGTAGTTTTAATTTTTCAATAACTATAGTAGAGTGAGTCTTGAATCAGAAGAAAAAAATCTTGTAATGATAGGTACACAATTAAGTTGTTATATTCTTTTTGAGCTATATTGGCATACTTCCTGACAGTTTTTGTCTTTAATTATTTTGGTTCTTTGATGCTTAGGCTGAAAGAATATTTTAAATTTTAAGAGGCCTATCTTAATTGATTGTTAAAATACCTCACAATCCATCTGATAAAACTTACTGATTTTAAATTTTATATCAACGTTTTAAAAAGTAACCCAGCACTTAGAAAGTTCAGTTATTTGGACTTTGATTTCTGCCAGTTACAATGAACAAATCACTCTTCAATTTATAGATTTCATAATGTAATGTCTCTTTTTTATAGTAGTTTTTATGGAATAGGGTTTCTTTTTAAACCTTAGGAAGAGAGAGTAATATATTAATTTCAATAATATATGAGGGGTATTATGTGTCTGTATGTAGAATGATAGTGTTAGGTACTAGTTATTTTGAATAATATGATGCATGAATGTATTAGAAACGAATATAAGTGCCACATTTTACAAAGAAGAAATGGTTGAATCAGAAGGCATGAAACGTGTAATTTTTTTTTCTATTTTTCTTGCTGGGGATTGAATGTACTACTAAAATTTACCACTGAGCTGCATACCCAGCACCCCTGCCCCTTTTAAATTTTGAGACAAGGTCTCACCGAGTTTTGCTGAAGGTCCCTCTAAGTTGCCAAGGCTGGCCTTAAATTTGTGGTCCTCCTGCTGCAGCCTCAGGACTGCTAGGATTAGTTATGAACCTGCTGCACCCTGTGCATTGTGTAATTTTCTTATGTTTTATTTAATTTACATATTAATGTGATCTGAACATAATTTGAAAATATATCAGCATAATATTATGAGGGCTTTGAAAATGAACTAGATCTTTATTATGAAAATTGCTTTTACTACTGTAAAATATATACATTTAACCAATGCTCTTTTTGAATACATAATAATAGCTGTTATTTAAGGTTTTTTCTATTGTAAGTTGCCTCACAATTAGAAGTAGTTTGGACTTACTTATTGTTTACAGAACTTTATTTTACAGTTGTGAACCAAATTGTTCAGTGCTGATATCGAGGAAATAGTTATGTAATCATTGTTCTTTTCATAGTGACATGGGTTCAGAATACTGCTAAAGTGTCAGTAGGGAAGTAGAATTTTTGACAAGGTGATTACAAAGAAAGGAATAATTTGGTTAAAAGGGTTTTACTTCTGATGGTGGGATTGAACTCATAGCTCTATGCATGCTTGCCATATGTGTGCTCCACAACCCCTGGTTAATTTCTTTTATTTTTTTAAAGAGAGAGAGGGACAGTGAGAGAGAATCAGTTTTATTTAGTTTTTCATGTGGATTTCATTGCTCAGACACTTCCCTTGTGTACGTGGTGCTGGGGTTTGAACTCACGCATGCCAGGCAAGTGCTGGAACCACTGAGCCACCACTCCAACACCCCCTGGTTAAATTCTTATATAAAGAAATGTTCTCCCCTTTATTTAAGTAGTTGTAAAATGAAAATTTTTTAGAGTCACTTTAGATGAGGACTTTGTCCTGAAGTTATTTGTTTGTTCAAAAGATAAGTGTTTTATGAGACAAAGTTAAAATTAAGTTTAGTACTGAGGGGCTGGAGTGGTGTTTCAAACCATGTGCACAACAAAGTGTTAGAGCAATGAAAGCCACATGAAAAACTAAATAAAATTAATTCTCTCTCTTTCATTATCCCTTTCTCTTAAAAAAAAAAAGTTTAGTATTGAGATAAATCCTAACTCTGCCTCAGTTCTGTAGGCAGCTGTACTATCAGTCTCATTAGAATTGCATAGACTATAAGAGACTAGCTGTCAACTGTATTCAGCTAAGTGGAGCATTCATTTACCTTGTATAAGGTTAGCAAATGCAAATAGTGGAAAACCGGTTCAGTGGTGGAAAATATCACAGGAGCTTTTTTTGTTTGTTTGTTTTTGGTTTTGGTTTTTTTTTAAAGAAAGGGAATATAGAGAAAGAAGCAATCTTTATTAAGTTTTTCATGTGACTTTCATTCCTTGTGTACATGGTGCTGGGGTTTGAACTTGCATACTTGTGCGTGCCAGGCAAGCGCAGTAACCTCCGAGCCACTGCTCCAGCCCCTGCACAAGAGTGCTTTAATTGATCTTTCCCATTTAGTTCCCAAATAACCTGTATGAAAAGATTGTGCTAATGTTTTGAAAGCAAAAAAAAAAAAATTCCTATTTCTTTTTTTCTCTAGAGTAAAATAGTAAGAGTCTTAAACTTATGGCAGAAGAATAATGTATTTAAGAGTGAGATTATTCAACCGCTTTTGGATATGGCAGCAGGGATTCCTCCTCCAGTTGTTACACCTGTTTTGGCTAGTACTACTGCTGCTATGAGCAATACTCCAGGTAAGTTGATACAGAATAGATTCTACTCATACTTTTCAGATGATTATTCATGTATGCAATAACAGTTTTTCCATGACAGGAGAATTTTGATACTACATTAGATAATTGAAAGACTATGATTCATAGGGAAAAATGAAACCAGATATTTGTGTATATAATTTTTTTTTTTTTGGTAGTTGTGTTTGAATCCAAGCGTGCTCTACCACTGAGCCACTTCCCCAACCCTTTTCATTTTTGAGCTGGGTCCCACTAAGTTGCTGAGGCTGGCCTGAAACTTGTGATACTCTTGCCTCAGCCTCCTGAGTTGTTGGGATTATAGGTGTGTACCACCACACCTGGCTGTTTTGTGTGATTCTTTCTAAAATTTAGAAAGCTTTTTTTAATCCCCAGAAACATAAATGTAATAATGTTCAAAAATGTATCAGTTAAGGTTTTTCCAGATTTGGAATGTTTGTGACCTCTTAACATTTGAATACAAATCAACTTGATATTTATAGGAAATTAGGAGAACACAGTCTTTAAAAAGAACCTTAAAAATTGTTTAATAAAGCCAAGAGTGCTTTTTTTTTTTTTTTTAAAGAGAGAGGGACAGTGAGAGAGACAGAGAAAGAGAGAAACAACTTTATTTAGTTTTTCACATGGCCTTAGTTGCTCCAACACTTAGTTGGGTATGTGGTGCTGGGGTTTGAACCCGGGTCCTCGTGCCTGCCAGGCAAGCGCCGAACTGCTCCAGCCCCCCAAGAATGCTTTAATAATAATCTCAAAGTCATGTTTTCTAAGGTATTTAGAGAACATTTAAAAATTTTTATTATAGTTTGAAAAATTTGTTAACATTTTGATACATATTTAGTTTTTCTTGTACACGTATATAAGCACTTTTTTGAAAAAAAGGGACAGTTTTATAAGTACTATCTCCATCAAAGTTTGTTTTGATTATTCCTTACATTATAGAATTTCTTCTTCAGTAAAGTTTTTTTTTTTTTTTTTAAGGATGGTGAGAGAATCAATTTTTTTTTGAGCTTTTCACATGACTTTTGTTGGTCTCACAGTTGTGGGCATGGATGCTGGGGTTTGAACCCGCGTACTCAGGCATGTCAGGCAAGCACCGTGACTGCTCAGCCACCTCTCCAGCCCCCTTCAGTAAAGTTTTGAATGGCTTCTATTTAAGCTTAAAGTAGTATCTTTGAGGACAAGTATGGACAATCTCTTTGGTTGTTTTTAACCTAATGATATGAAGGATTTTTAGATGTTTTTATCTATGACAATAATATAAAACTATATACATTTTTATATGTTTTATAAAAGAAATATATAACAAGTCCCTCAACCTTTTAAAGTCTTATTTATTTACTTTTGGTGGGGTGTGATATCTTTTTTAAAGGAACACCTGTGACACCTGTTACTCCAGCCAATGTGGTCCAGGGCCTTCCTGATCCATGGGTATCTCAGATAACAAATACAGATACCCTTGCAGCTGTTGCTCAGATCTTACAAAGTCCTCAAGGCCAACAGGTGAGCAGTGTTTCTCTTATGTTGAGAATGATATAAAATTCATTATTTTCCTAATGTATTGTTTAATAATGTATCACCTAGAAATAATTTGTTTTAGCTTTCTAAAAGTGAGATCACTATATAAATTACTTTAAAACTTCCACTTGTCATTTAGTAATTGTTTTAGTCAACTGTTTCATTGCTGTGACTAAAAGACCTGACAAGAATGGTTGTAGAGGAAGAAAAGCTTATTTTGGGGCTCATAGTTTCTGAGTTCTCAGTCCATGGACAGCAGGCTCCGCTCCTCAGCGCTGGAGGTGAGGCAGAACTTCATGACTGTAGGGTGTGGTGAAAAGAGTGACTTAAGGCCTTGCAAACAGGAAGCAGAGAGGGAGGGAGAGAGTGAGAGAGACTCCACTCATCAGAAAGATACAAAATAACCCCAATGACCTATATCTTTTATCCACACTCTTCCTGCTTTCAGTTACCACCCAGTTAATTGCTGTCTGGGGACTAATTCAAAGATTGAGTTAAAACTCTTATAACCCAATCTTTCATCTCTAAACCTTCTTGCATTATCTTACACATGAGCTTTTGGGGGACTCTTCACATCCAAACCATAAGAATAATTCATCACAAACACTTTGTCATTAAAAACTATTTTAGCTGGGCATGATGATACATGTCTTTAATCCCAGAGACTTGGGAGGCTGAGGTAGGAGGATCACACATCTGAGACCAGTCTTAGGAACATAGCAAGGCCCTAAGCAATTTAATGAGGCCTTGTCTTAAAATACAAAGTAAAAAGGACTGGGAATGTAGCTCAATGGTAAAGTGTCCTAGGTTTAATCTCTGGTGCCAGAAAAACAAAAAATGAGTGTAGGGATTTCTTATTTATGGAATCTTAAAGATCTTAACTGTTAAATGTTTTTTTTAGGAAAGGTGAGTGACTAGTAGGAAATGGGTTGCTTTCAACTCTAGTTGACACTATTCATCATCATTAATAACTTATTTCCTTAGTCTTGGACTTAGCTGTAAGGAAGAAATTTCTGAATTAATCTTTTTTTAAGAAATGAGTTCTTAGATGGCAAATCTGAATGATAATTAAAGCTCTGCTATTGTCAGTGCTAATCCCTTTATAGAGTTAATTGAAGAAGGAGTGAAAATCTTAGTGACAAATGTCAGTTAGCTTGTTAGGAGTCCTTTGGTTGTTAAGGTGTAACTACTTTATTTAAAAATTTTCTGACTTTCCAGTAACAGGATAAACTTATTTAGGACTGTGCTGTGTATGCATACAAGGAAAGAATTTTTTGATTGCTTAAGATTGTATAATGATTATTTTTACTGACTAAGAGTTTTAGATGGGCACTCTTATGAATAAAACCCAACTGTTTTGTAATAATTTTTTTCTCCTCTAGCTTCAGCAGTTAATACAAACATTACAGATACAACAGCAGAAACCCCAGCCTTCCATCCTGCAGGCCCTGGATGCTGGTCTTGTGGTTCAGTTGCAGGCTCTCACAGCACAGCTTACAGCGGCAGCTGCAGCAGCCAACACACTTACTCCCTTGGAGCAGGGAGTCCCTTTCAACAAGGTGGTCATTAAATTATGAGATCCATTCAACAGAAGTGTTAAATTTTGTATAATGTCATGTGGATTCTAGTTCTATAAATTGTGTTTTATCATAGACTGTGTTTACATATATGATATGTATAAGGCATATTAAATTTAGAAAAAGTAACTCAGACTTCTGATACAAATTAATTTTAAAATTCCTGAAACATTTAAAGTACTTGTTTTGGCTAAAGATAAATGATCAGTGTATTCTCTATTGAGGCAGCAGCTTCCAAGTCTAGTTTAGTCTAACTCTAAATAGCTTGACCACATGAAAAGCCTTTAAGTTGAGCATGAAAAGGTGATGGAACATTTAAAGATAAGGATCTTACTCTTCTATCAAGGAATAGATCCATTGATTTTGCTCCTACATGTTATCAAGATATATTGACATGAGCATACTGCTTCATTATTTTAATCCTTAATCTTCTGTAAAATTAGAGTTAGTGATTCTGTTGTCCCTTTTATAATTTGTAGTTACGTAAGACAACACAATAGGCCTTCCTAGTTCTGAGGAAACACATTCCAGGACCTCTGGTGGTACCAAACTAACACACACAGACACATTTTTTTCCTATACGTATGTACTTGCGGTGAAATTTAATTTATAAATTAGGCACAGTAAAAAATTAACAACATGAAAATTATGTGAATATGGTCTCATCAGAGAATCAAGACAAATATTAAGTTTTGTATTGCTTTTGACTGGATAAATGAAATTGCAAAATTGAAACTGGATCAAGGAGGATGATTTACTATGTATGTCATGGTATGTTCAAGAAAAACAAGTCTTTATAGTACAATATAAAATGACATAAAACATACTAAATGATAGAGACAAACTAATGAGATATCATTGACATTTAAAATAGCATTTGCAACTTTTATTTATGTAAAACACTTAATTTGTCTCTATATTTCCTTCTCCTTCCTCCCTTAGAAGTTAATGGATAGGTTTGATTTTGGAGAAGATTCTGAGCATAACGAAGAACCCAAAAAGGAAATTCCAACTCCTCAACTGTAAGGATTATAGTTTTCTTTAATCATAGTTTCTTTTTCTGATAATTTTGTAAACATTGGGTGGGATGTTGCTGTCTACTAAGTACACTTTAAGTTGGGGTTGTTATTTACAGAAAAGTGGAAGAATTGCTGTCTTGTCTCCCTAGATTATTTGGACTTTTTAAATTTTGCAAGTAGCTGTGATTTGTCAAATTTCTCTTCAGGAAAATATAATAAATGTGGGTAAAACTAGTTGCAGTTTTTTTTTTTAGTATCTCCATTTATTTTATTTAACTTAATTTTAAGAATATTTGAAATACAGGGACAGAAGCTTGCTACTAGTGCCACATCTGCTTGTAGGAAGTGTACCAAATTCTGGGAAGTGTATTAGACTTACGAGAACTAAGAATTGATGTTATGGGGATTTTGCTTATTTAAAGAAACAGAGTCTGTGTTTTTATTTAAATCAGTTTTTCCCACCTTTCCTCACTACGTAATTCTTCACAGCCCTAGATTCTGTGAATGTACTTGGCAAAGACTAGGAGAAGGATATGGAGAGTGGGAGTTAGAGGTTGGGAGATTTGAAGGAGGGGGATGAAATGATGAAAGCCTCTCAGACTCTTATTTCAAACAGAAATAAGATGGTTATAGTACATACGAATATATCGTTTCATTAAGGGGATTTACCTTGACAAAATTAAAAATTAACATTTTAGATTATAATTTATAAAGATAAAAGGTAGAAGGAACATTTGAAGTCACGTAGATTGCTGGGTGTGGGAGTGCATGCCTTTAATCCCAGCTATTTGGGTGATTTAGGGAGGAGTATTCTAAGTTCAAGGTCAGCGTGGGCAAATTAGGGAAACCTTTCCTCTGTCCAACCAAAAAAAGGGTCTGAGGATATAGTTTAGTGATAGAGCACCTCAGGTTTCAATCCCCATTATTGAGAGAAAAAAAAGCAATGTCATGTAAATCAGTGTTCTAAGTAATGTAAGATTATCCTTTAAGAGTCCTGATGGTTTAAGGACCCAGTGTTTTAACCCTTCTGAGCTGAGAATTTAAGTATTGTTATCGGATGTTCTTTTGTCAAACTGAATTCCATTTCCTTTATTTTCTATACACTGATTCAAACTTTGCTTTCTGAAGCAAGGAAACAACTTTATTATATTTTAAGATATAACCTTTCAATATTTGAAGATAAATGTTGTTCTTCCCCTTACATTTATTTGCTCCAGATGAAGTACGGTTTTTTGTTTGTTTTTTTTTTAAACTATTTTAAGGCTTCTCACCAAGGATGATGCTTCTTTTTTTGTTTGTATCTTACCTTATGGCACCCAGAATTGCAGGTATATTTCAGGTGTGGATTTTCCAGAGCATAGTTTAAATTGTTTCCTCTAACTCTTTTAACATACCTAATAATCCGTCTACTTTTCTAAGCGTATTAGTTTTTCATTTGTTTTTGGTTGGGGGTTATTCCTGATGTTGAACCCAAAGGCACTCAAACACTAAGCCACATCCCTAGCCCATTTTATTTTTTTATATTTTGAAACAGGGTTTTCCTGAGTTGCTTATGCCTCCCTAAGTTGCTGAGGCTTGCTTTGAACTTGCTGTCTTCCTGCCTCAGCCTCCCTTCACTGCAATTATAGGTGTGCCCCAACATATTGCTAGTGTATTAGTTTTCTGTAGTCAATTACAATTGTAGGTTTTATTTATACTAATGGATGGAGCATGTACCCCACTAGTTTGTAGTTAGAAAAGGAGTTCAAATGACATTGTTTGAATATTTTAAATTGTTTATAAAAGAATTTTAAAATTGAGATTTTAAAAAATGCTCTAATGAAAATCATTAATCTGTATGTAGTTAATAGCCTGAAACCTCCAAAAGAGCATCTCTGACATGTTACATATCTGTTGAAATACTGTTGAATAGATTTCTCTTAGTTTTAGTATTCTGAGGTATTCCATTTCAGGTGTTAATATTTCGGAAGTAAATGCAAAAAATATGATTTCTTGAATTGGCTTTTGTTTTCTTTGAAAAACTTAGTTATGTTCATATTATCTTTAGTGGGTTTAAAAATATATTGCTACCTGTCTTTCCTTTTAGTTCTCATGTTTCGGAATCTGTGAACAATTCCATTTTTCATCAGATAGCAGAACAGCTACAACAGCAAAACCTTGAACATCTCAGACAACAGCTCTTGGAACAGCAACAGCCTCAAAAGGTTCATAACCCCATCTTGTGGTCTTTGGAGTTACTGCTGTTTGCATTCTGTAGATTAACTTTTTTTTTTTTTGAATGATTAAGTTTTGTTTGTTTTGGGTTTTAATAGAGTGTTTCCTAATTTCTTATTTTTAGCAATTACTTTATTTCATTTCCAAAATATGGCAATTTTCTTTAAATGTTTATTAGAAAGATGTTTTTTTTTATTGCCCTTTGTAGTTTGCTTTTTCTGTAATCAGAATGTATTCTGGCAACTTAATGAATCCTTGCCTTGTTGTAGAATATCAGTGTACTACTGGAAGTAGAGTACAGAAGAAAGAGGTAGGGTTTCAAAATGACTATTCCCTGTCCAACAAGGCAATGGTGGTAGTGTTACTGGGGGTGATGATGACGACAAAATGGATTACTCTGTTTGATCTTAAAAATCTTACTGCTATTACCATGTGGCAAGAGCATTATCAGAGATGTAATAGGTATAACACAGGCATAATTATATTTAATCTTCACGAGGTAAGCATTATGGCTCCCTTTTTATTCCAGAGGAAGTTGAAGTTTAGTGAATTTAAACATCTAATGCAAAAGTATAAAGCCACTACTATGTGTATGATCAGTTAGTCTTAAGACTCACCATGATTTCTATATAACTAAGAATTTTAAAACACTTCTCTCTGTAGAACATAACATCCCTGTCCTTTTTTTTTTTTTTTTTTTTTGATAGAAGGACAGTGAGAGAGAGACAGAATCAGTTTTTGAGTTTTACACATGACTTTCGTTGCTCTGACACTTATGTGTACATGGGTACTAGGCTTTGAACCCATGTACTTGCGCATGCCAGGCATGCGCAAGTAACCTCTGAGCCACTGCCCTAGCCCCCATAACATCCTTTTGACATAATCGAATCTTACTAATTTCAGGGATGATAAAACATGAAAAAATTACCACTTAGAACTGATAAAATGTCAAGTTGCAGAGCTAAGATTAATTTCATTTACAAAGCATATTCTGCTGTACACGAGAAATATTTATAGATATAAATGTTTACCCGTTTAGGAAGTCCCCATATTTTTTTCCCTCATAATAAAAAATTAGGAATTAATGAATTTAAAATAATACCAGGATCATTTTAAAAGCATGAGCAATACATCCTTAGGCAAGTGATACAAAAGTGGACAGGAAAATGGTTACCTGAGTTCTGGCTACAAGTAACCTCTTCTGATGAAGCATGTACATTTGTGTAAGCACATGGTAGAATTCTATGGTTTTTTTAAAGAGTGGTAAAAGTAAAAGATTATGGGACTATGGAAGAGGGAATGGGTACTTTAGATGGAAGGGATAGCAAACTTGAGACATGTATGGTGTTTTCACTTGTCCTTTGAAATCAAATAATCAATGTAAGATGGATATTTATGGAACTCATGCGTAGAATTATAAGAAGGGAATTTCGTAACTTGTTCTGAGGAAGTAATTCTGATGGAAGCATTCAGAATAGCTGCAGCATATTATGCCATGCATATATTTGCCTGAGAATCCAAGATGACAGTGCAGAACAGTTTGGTGTTGTTTAAGGAAAACGGTGAAACTCAAAGACAGTGGTTGTCAGTGATTTAACACAAAATCACAGAAGTAACAAAGAGGCAGTATGTAATAGTGATAGAAGAGTTCCCTGAGTTACATCCCTAGTCCTTTTTTTCCCCCCTTTCTTTTTAAAGAGAGAGGGACAGTGAGAGAGAGAGACAAAGAGAGAATTTTATTTAGTTTTTTATGTGGCTCTCGTTGCTCTGAGACCTTGCTGTGCACATGGTGTTGGGGTTCAAACTCAGGTGCCTAGGCATGTCAGGCAAGCGCCACAAGCGCTCAGCCACTGCTCCAGCCTCAATGTGATACTTTTTTGAATTGCTTTAGTTTCATTTCAGAAGGCTTAGCAGAAGCAGTGAAGTGAAGATAGTACTTTTGACCAATTTGTAATGAATGTTATGTTACTAAAGTGAATTTACTGAAAACTTGAGAGCGAGTCAGACTGTCTGAAGAATCTCACCTACCAAAAAAGGAATTTTGGGCTTAGTGACACTATATATTAATTCCAAAATGCCACCACATAAAGATCTTCCTCTGGAAGGAATGAAGTTCTTAAAAGCTTTAGTGTTTAAGATAAATTCAGTGAAGAAAAGGAGAGGTGAAGAAAAAAGCAGTTGTTTCTGATTGCTAAGATGGACAGGGAGTGTAAAACTGACGTGTTTGTTAGAGGCAGAAAGTAAGTTAACTGCATAACTGATCAATTTAATAAGTTGTGTGATTGCAGCTACCAAATGATTTGCCTCATTGTACTTAATTTTGAGTAAGATAAGCAAAAAGGTCAGCATTTTCATTTGTCAGCTCTACACGGCTGCCTAAAAGTTATCATAGTGTCTTAAAAAAAGGAATAGGATCAGTAGTGCTGCCCTGCTCATTGCAGGTCTCAACCACACCTCTGTGTGTGTTGTGTGTGTGTGCATGCATGCAGTTTTCCATAAAAATGAAAAAAAAATGATAAGTTTTTTAAAATTTGAAAAACTGGAGCGCTTTGCTAAAGAAAAATAGTCAGAATTTTGAAGGGACTAGACATAATGTTGTAAGATGAATGATTTCTGTTGTCTTTAATAGGTTAGTTTATGATTTTGCTAATTGTTATGCATTAGGATAGTTAAAAAGTGTCATAAGAACTATAACTCAAAGAATTCCTGATGGTAAGATTTTTAATGAATGTTAAGAATAAAAAAATTGAAGAAGATCTAGCCTATTAAAGATGAAGCACTCAGTAACATAGAGAAATATGTATCTTACTTTTAGAAAAAAATTTATACAGTAAAATTGAAAAGAGTAGAATTGCTAATGAAATGAAAGCTGGGTGATGTTTAAAGAGTTTTGAGTTGCTGTACATGAGTTGTCTATGCTCTCAGATAAATTTCATTTCTGGATACTGAGATTATAGGGTTTATAAGTGTCACTTCTACTTAAAAAAATAGAAGAATTTCTTCACCAATCACATATGACACATTAGAGTATTAGGACCAACCTTGAAAAGAAGTCTCTGCTAGCAACTGTCAGCTTACCACCACCTCCCGCAATATAGTCATTGCTGCTTTGCGTGAAGATATTTTGAAGAAACTAGGTGTGTATGCGAGGATGTGTACCTGGGGGAAAAAGTCATTTGCTGCTTGGGTCCAGTGAAGGCTTCTTTTTCTTATCTTTCAAAGTTGTCTTATAAATAATTTGTAGACGTGAAACTAAAGGGAGAAGGAGAACTATAGTAAGAATTTTAATACAATATAGGTGTTACAAAGCTTTTTTATGTTAAATTCAAATGTTACATATTCTTTTAACAAAACGGAACATTCCAGATTCTTGTTGGAAAACAATGCAAGATAAAAATCTTTTCTGTTGAAATGGCTGGTTGGATGAGAATACTGTATTTCCTTTCTTCCTTTTTGTCCTTAGAAATATATTTTTTGTTTACCTGTTCTTGGATGTGAGAAATACATTTCAGATATAAACATTGGAATATTTATAGTCTTGATATTTATTACACTTGCATGTTAAATTTCACGATTATTCTAGTTTCTCTTTGCATTCATCTTTGTCTAATAATTGTGAAGTATATTTTCCTGTTAGTTTTCTTCCCTTTGTTATTATGGGCAAAAAATTATAAATTGAATGTTTAAGGAAGGCTAAAAGTAGACTACAGAGGTGTTTCTAATCCTTTGCTTGAAGTATAATACAATATTTTTGGTCATGCATTAAAACTAAATGATACTTATTTCATTATCAAATCACACTTTTTAACAATGCCAGTGTTTTTTTTTTTTCCTCCATATGATGGGGAATAACTGGTGAGCAGCCATTTGTAATAATGAAATCATTTTTGGAAGTAATGAAATGGCAAAGTATTTGAGAATATAGGAAAATAAGACGTCTAAAATCCTATGACATATCTTAGTTTTATTAAGGACTACAGTAGACCTAGATAACATAAGAAATTTTGAATTTTTATAGTAAATTTTCTTCTTTTCTCCTTTGTTAGTCTTCTAAAGACAAAAGTTAGAGAACTGCAATCTTTTCTTTCTTTCTTTTTTTTTTTTTAAAGAAAGAGGGACAACAGAGAGAAAGAGAAACAATTTTTATTTATTTTTCACGTGGCCTTCATTGCTCCAAGACTTTGTTGTGTACGTGGTGCTGAGATTCAAATTTGCGTACTTGCGCTTGCCAGGCAAGCCATCGCTCCAGGCCCAGTAGCAATCTTTTCAAATAGGTAAAACTGCGTAAAAAAAAGAAACTCAAAGTAAAATTGGATCTTGATAGTTATACCAAGGATTAACCTGTTAAATAATTAAGGATGAACTTCAAGTGGAATGGGATAGATATTTGTTTAATGTGAGTGTTGAAGTGAAAAATCACATGAACAGTAGATGAGTATTGAATGCTGAGTATGGCCAAAATAATAGCTATGGGCAATCATGTTGTTTATTCCCATAAAGAAGAAACAAAAGAAAATAGATTTCATATTACAGCCAGGAGAAGTTCACTTTTGTTTAATAAGATAGTTTGAAGTTGAAATAAGCAATTCTCCTAGTTTCAAAAAATCATGTGTACAGTGGTGATTTAAATTCAGTACACCCTAATGCCCAGTAAACTGTATGAAACTGCTACTTGAGGATCATTCTGACACATTTGTTCTGTCTACTATAGAATGTGTTTGGAATTCTTCACGTAAAATACACATCTTTTAAATATAACTTCAGGAAATTATTTTCTATCAGTATGGAACTGATAGAAAATTAAAAGGTCTATCTAGTCTGTTTCTTGGCTTTTGATAATAATACCAACTGCCTAGTCGTTTTTTAGAAGAGCTTCTGAACTTCTATTTATTTGTCAGTTGGATTGTACCAAAATAACTAAAAATCAGAGAACTATTTTACTCAGATATCCTAGTCCTTCCCCTCATAGTCCCTGATTTCAAGTAAACTGGATTTATAGGAAAGTGTAGTTTTAGATTAATTTATAAATTGTTTAATATTAATTTTTTTCATGTGTTGGGCTACTTTTAAACATTTTAATGTGATACCTGCTGTGTTCAAATTTTCATTTGTAATAAAATTGTCTCCCAATGTTTGTTCTCAACAGGCAACACCTCAAGATAGTCAAGAAGGGACATTTGGATCAGAGCATTCGGCGTCACCATCACAAGGGAGCAGTCAGCAACATTTCCTTGAACCGGAAGCAAATTTGGATGATTCCATAGATATTCAGCAACAGGTAAAAATAAATGCTTTATTTGGTCATAATTTGTAAACTTAATTAAAGAAAATAGAAAATATTGTAAAATAGGAATGCCTTGAATTTGATTTTCTGAAGATCACACTTTCATCTGTCTTGCCTATTAGTCATTAATGTCACTACTGTGAATTTTTTTAAGGGACATTATCATGTAACTAAAACTAAATTGGATTTTTCGTTTCTCTTTTTTATTTCTAGGATATGGATATAGATGAAGGGCAAGATGGAGTGGAAGAGGAGATCTTTGAACAAGAAGCTAAGAAAGTGGCTGTTCGCTCCAGATCAAGAACTCATTCGCGATCTCGTTCAAGGTCCTATAAAAATATCCAACAATAGCTACATGTGAACTTTAAAAATATTGACTTTTTCTTTGCATCAAGCTTTAAAGAGATTTTTCTTAGAATGATTTTTAAAAATATTCTCATAAAAAATAATTCACAATAAAAAACAGACTGGGCACATTATCACATGCCTATAATTCCAGTGACTCAGGAGTCTGAGGCAGGAGGACCACAAGTTCAAGGCCAGCCTCAACAACTTAGCAAGGTCCTAAGCAACTTAGTGAGACCCTGTCTGAAGTTAAAAAAGAAGGGCTGGGGGATGTAGCTTAGGTCCAGCACCTCTGGGTCCAATCTCCAGTTACCCCTTCCCCAGTGAAATACAATACAGAAGATAAACTTTGTTTCATTTTAAATTGAATGTATCTGTGCCATTTATTTGAATGATTTATGTAATATAGTGGTTGTATCATGAGACTGGGTTTGGGTTATGTCTGATTTTAATTATTAATATTAGGAATGCGCCTAGTTTAGGATCTTATTGCCTCTGACCAGTTGTTAAATCAAGCTGTTTCTTGGATTTCAGTTCATCTCTTGATACTAAGAATGGCCAAATAAAACTGCAAAATTGTTTTTAAAGCATTACACATAATACCATACCATTATAATAAATGTTTTTATTCGTGGGCTCACCAGGCTTTAACTTTTGTTTTTTTTGAAGTGTTGGAAATTGAACCCATCAAAGTTGCTCTACCCCAAGTCCTTTTTATTTTTTGAGACAGGGTCTTGCTGAGTGAATGAGGCTGGCCTTGAATAATAATACTATTTTTGCCTTGAACTTTGATTGTTCTGCATCAGCCTCCTCTTGAGTTGCTGTGATTACAGTTGTCTGCCACCATGACAGTCATTTAACCAGACTCAACATTTTTATACCCTAATTTTTATATGTGAATGCTCTTGAACTTCTGCACAGTAAATTTTAAAAGTAATTCAGTATCACCTTTTATTGTAAAATGTCAAGTACCTTTATAAATTTTAGAAGTTGAAAACTACTAAGCTGAATTACTTTGTGGCCTATATTTTATTGTGAGGCCTATTCTCAAATCTCATTATTTTTCCTCCTTATTTTAAGTAATCAAGACTTAGAATCACTAGACAAATATTTGTGGTTAATATGGATCTACCTGGCCCTGAGATCTGAGCACAATGTATGTTTGATGTTTGTTTGACCTAGTATATTAAATATTTTAAGAGTTAGGTGAATATAGGACATACATTTTCCCCTTCATTTATAATTGAGTGGTATGACAGAAGGGCATATTGTTTCTTAGCTATAAAAGGAAAAAAAGTTGTTTATGAAAATTTTTTATTGCAGATCGCCAAGAAAACGGAGGTCCAGGTCACGATCTGGTTCTCGCAAGCGTAAGCACAGAAAGCGATCTAGGTCCCGCTCAAGAGAGAGGAAGAGGAAGTCATCCCGTTCATACTCCAGTGAAAGGAGAGCCAGAGAAAGAGAGAAAGAACGGCAGAAAAAGGGATTACCTCCAATTAGATCAAAAACATTAAGTGGTAAATAATAGACTTTCATAAACTTTGGTTTTAATAAGTGTGAAAAACTAGTTATTTCCTACAAAATCTCTCAACCAAATTATACGTTCAGACTTGAAAGTTGCAAATGGGTTAAATAAATAAATGATGATGTCCTGGGTTGAGGGTTTTTTTTGTTTTTGTTTTTGTTTTTTATGTGACTGGAAAAGCAGATTCTACTCAAATAATTTATTTTAGAGTTGAATATTTTAAATTTAATGCAAGTTAGAAAATATGAGTTGACTGATACATGAAACATACCAGGCTAGTATCTATAATGTAATGTAGTGAGTTCTATTTGTAGCATCCTAACCAGTTGTGAATACCAGGTCTATTAACATAATTATTATATGAATTATACATTTTTGAGTGTGTGTATATAAAATTTGTTTATTTCTTTTGCGGTCTTGGGGATTGAACCCAGGGACTTTCTCATGCTGGGCAAGTACTATAACACTGAGACACACCCTTAGCCCTAATTTGCTATAATTTTTGAAAGAAATTATAAACTTGCAGGTTAAATCTAGAGGAGAAATTCCTATTATATTAGCTGGACTGTTCCCTAATGTATATGTTACACTGTTAAGTAGAATTAGAATAGATTTGGTAATAGTCAAGTTTGTTTCATGAGCAGACTCTACGGAAGGGTTCATAGGATTGTTAAGTACGGCATAAAAAAATGGGTTACTGCCAAATTCTGCTAGGACATTGTTTTTGGGTAGTGACTTCTAAGGTTAACTATAGACTATAGATGGGCAAAGAAGTACTTAAAATGTAGCAAGATAAGACCTAGGCATTGATCATGTTACCTAATTTCCAGATGTCTTTAAGTACATTATTTCTGCAAGGGGGATAGATAAATAATTGGTATAGCTTATATTGCTGCAGCATCAAGTAAATGCAGGCCTAAAATGAAAGGCAGCAACGGCCATCTTCTGAATAAGTTTTGGCAGTTTGATTGAGACTTGGCTATCCTGGGAGAATCTTTTCTGGTTATGAGAGGTAGTGTTAATTTCATAATATTGATATGCTATCTTCATATGTTTGTTCATTAGCATGAAGGACTAAATGTAAAAAATTTTAATGCTGACTGATAGAGGAGCAATGTCCAAGGTGTGACTGCAAAATCTCTACTATGTATGTCTCCTTGTATGGTTTACCATTAGGACATTCAGAATCATTTACCAATTTTAGGGTAGTGCTTTTATGTAGTCTTTTTCATTTAGTTCCTCTCTAAATTTATGTTGTTACCGTCACTATTACATAGCTATTGGACAGGAAATCCATTTTCTTGTTTTAAAATTTATTTATTTATTTATTTTAAAGAGAGAGGAACAAGTTTTTCATGTGGCCTTTATTCCTCTGACACTCCATTGTGTACGTGGTGCTGAGGCTTGAACCTGTGCCCTTGCACATGCCAGGCAAGTGCCGAAACCATATGCCTAAAATTTATTTTTCAATTGACACCCATAATTGTGCATATTCATGTAGTACAATGTGATATCTCCATTTGTGTATACAAAATGTAATGATCAAGAAGTCAGGGCAATTAGCATATGCATCATCTCAGACAATTATTTCTTTGTGTTGGGAACATTCCTTTGGCTGTTTTGAAATCGAATAAAAATTTTTTTAGTTTACTTCTTTTTTTTTTTTTTTGGAGGAGTACTGGGGTTTGAATCCAGGGGTGCTTAAAACCACTAAACCACATCACAAGCCCATTTTACTGTTTTAAATTTTGAGACAGGGTCTTGCCAAGTTGCTTAGGGCTTCACTAAGTTGCCAAGGCTGCCTTTGAATTCATCCTATGTCAGCCTGCTGAGCCACTGGGATTACAGTACACCACCGTACCCAGCTTGAAATTTGACAAGTTTTTGACTGTCGTCACCCTACTTCAGTATAGAATACAAAAACTCACTCCTCTTATCCAGATGTAGTTTGGGGCTGACATTGTGACTTCATGGTAGAGCACTTGCCTAACATGCACAAGGCCCACCAGTACTACACAAAAAGAAAAGGAAAGGAAAAAAAGTCAGCTGTTTCCTCTTTGCCCCTTTCCCATAACTTCCCAACCTCTGATAACCACTGTTCTGTTCTGTCTGTGAACTCAGCTTTTGTAGCTTCCACATGAGTGAGAACATGTTTGTCTTTCTGTGCCCCCTGCTTATTTCACTTTCCATAATATTCTCCATTTCTGTCCATGTTCCTGCAAATGACAGATTTCATTCCTTTTTATGGCTGAATAATATAGTGGAATTTATTTTTTATTACTGGTATTTTCATGAATAAAACACAGTAAAAACAGTTTCCAAAAGCACATAGGTAAATACAGTGAAGAATATATCTCCTTTTGTTCATCTTATGACTCTTTTTACTCTGAAGCAGTATCAGTTTCCTGTGATCAGTATTCTCTCTACATATATTAAACACGTGTGGTAGTATTCCCCCATTGAAACACAAGGTTTTTGACACTAGTCCAAGGGATATGGAAGTATTAACAAACAGCATTCCAGGAATCTGTTTTCTCTTCCTATTTTATTCAGCTTTTCGTCACTGTTACTGAAATGCCTGGCAACAGTTTAGACTAGGAAAAGTTTATTTTGACTTTTAAAGTTTCATTGTTCTAGCCCATGGTTGGCCAATTCCATAGCTCTGAGCCTTAGGTTTCCAGGAAGGGCATGGTGGAGGGAAGCAGTTTAAGCCTGGACAGCCATGGGAGGGAGAGGAGAAAAAGAGGGAGAACTCAAATCCTAAAGGCACAACCCCAGTAAATTTCTTCCTCTAGCCGTGCCCTACCTGGTTGCAGTTAGTTTTACCTCTGAAAATTCTTGGATTGTCTCAGACATGAGCTTCGGGGAGATACCTCACATTTAAATCCTAACATTTCCTCATAGGATGAGGGAGAATGATTATTGTTTCTTTGTGGGGGGTGGGGAATGTAGAGAGATGATAATAAAGAGTTAAGAAATATAGAACAGAGTTTGGGGATATTAAGACAATTAGTATATGCAGGATGGAGTAATGAAGAGGAAGGAGCTATTCAAAGAACTTCACAGATCTGCTAAGGGTTTATGGCAGTTGAATAACTGGACCCCAAAAGCTATTTTACATCCCAAATTCCTAGAACTTGTAGACCATTTACATTATGTGGTAGGTTAGTTAGCTTTCTGTCACTGTGACAAATTATCTGAAATAATCACCTAATAAGAGAAAATTTTATTTTGGCTTGGAGTTTCAGAGGTCTGTGGAGGCTTGGTCCTGTTTGCAGTCAGCCTTTGATGGCACAGTAAACCATCTGGGGAGCAGGCCTGTTCCCCTGGTGGTGTCTGGGAAGCAAAGAGACACAGAAAAGGGCTAGGGCAGTATGGCCTTCGAGGGCATGGCCTCAGTGACCTAACTTCCTCCCACTAGCTACCACCTCCCATAGTGCCACCGTCTGTCAGGACATTTATACATGGCATTTGTGGGACATTTCACATCCAAATTATAGCACATGGTAAAAGAGCCTTTTAGTCCCTTTGAATTAAGATATAATTTAAAATTTTTAAAAATTAAGGATCATAAAGTGGAGAGATTAGGATTTTGGGTTGAATCTTAATTATATATTTATAGGGTAGTATCACATGAGATTAAGAGTAGCTAGCATGGAAAGGTCATTTACCAGGAGTCTGTATTAGGTGAACAATTCCTAGAGCTTACATAAGTCTGTAAGATGTTGGTGTTCTGACAAGTCAGAGTGCAGAGAACCAATAATAATCTTGCCGAGAATCATACTTTAGCGTGAGGTTAAATGAGCCCTCGCATAGTGCCTGTTCTAGACCTGTTCTGTCAAGATCAAAGGTGGTCAGAATGCTGGATGATTTTTAAAATGTCATTGAAATAAATACAAAAACAGTATGCTAAAACTAGGTATCAGCTGAAAGTATTTTTTTAAGTATTTTCAATAAAAAGTGGTATTCGTGGAGGCATAGTATAGCTGAAAGTAGGCAGTCTCATGTTTAACATTTATTAAGGAATATTGGCTTTCAACAGTTGAGTGTCTTTCATGATAGCAAGTTAAGCAGTTAATTCAGTCTTTTCCCCATTTCATCTCTGTGTGCAGTACTATTTCCTTTAAGGATAAACTAGTATGGTTTTCACATTTATCCGTTGAACAGAGAGAAACATCACTTAATCATTCTAACTCAGAAGGATATTTGAAAGACTGACAGATCAGATTGTAATAGGAAGTGAGTGGTTTTAAACTTTGCACAAGTAGAGTCACCTTCTAAATTAAAAGAAACAAAAACACCACTCCCATCTCCTAGGCTAGCATGCCAATACTACTCAACTTGAGAATAGATGACTCAGTGGAAATGTGAATGGATAGGTGGAATTGGATTTGATTAAAAACATGACAGGTGGGGCTGGAGCTGTGGCTCGACGGTTATGGTGCTTGCCCGGCATTCGAGAGTACATGGGTTCAAACCCCAGCAACCCATGTACACAACTAAGCGTCAGAGCAGCGAAAGCCTTGGGAAAAATTCTCTCTCTCTTTCTCTCTCTCACTATCCTTCTCTCTTTTAAAAAAAAAAAAGAGATACAAGTACCCACTAATAAGTATATTATTTTAAATTTAATCTTTCGTTATTTGTGCTTTTTCCTCAGATAATTGAAAGAAGTGACTGTGTGATTTAGGTCATTTGTCTATCTTATGTCTTTACAGTATGTAGTACTACTCTCTGGGTTGGTCAGGTAGACAAGAAGGCAACACAGCAAGATTTAACCAATCTTTTTGAAGAGTTTGGACAAATTGAATCCATTAATGTAAGTATCAGCTTTTGCATAGTAATTTGAATGTTTTAAAATGGAGTTTTCACTCATTTAAAGAATCCACTTCAGTTCCTAGTTAAGCTCTGTAGTTAGTATTTGGCTTTAATAATGTACATCTTCACAGGAATTGTTTTATTTCTATCATTTCTGTGTTTACTCTGATGCTATTTATCTCCTTAATATTTCCTTTTTGTTAGGAATTCTAACAAAATATTCATAGGGATTTTATAGCAGTTTTGCACTTGATTTATTTGGTTCTTGGTTTTGTGGTATTGGCACTAAACCCAGGGGTGCTTTACATCCTTTTTACATTGTTTAAGAGAGGGTTTCACTAAGTTGCCAAGGCTGACCTTGAAGTTCTGATCCTCCTGTCTTAGCCTCCCAGATCACTAGGATTATAATACCAGCACACCCTGCTAGAACTTGATTCTTAACATGAAATGTTTGAGTTAGCAGGAATCCTGTGTGTGATGTAGTCTCATTTCCTCTTTTTTTCAACGTAAGGAAACAGTCTCACAGAATCATAAACGTTCACACACTGGGCACTAAGTGTCATGGATACTATAGTTACATGCTTCATGAATCTTTTTGTAGATCCTTTACTGAGGTTATTTTCCTGTTCTTGTTAAAACCTTTGTCCAGAAGCCTTGCTTAAAGTACTGTTTTATAAAATTGAAATGTTATAATTTTATCATCAGTTGTTATGGTTGGCAGATTTTATAGTAAGGATAATTCTTCACAAAACAAATCTCTCCACATGTTACTCAATTTATCATTTGGAAAAATGCAGATAACTGCTAGGAATAAATAATTTGCCATCAAATATTTTGGCCATACAATGTTACCTTCCTTTTGTTTGCTGGTATTTTGTGTGTGGACCTATACATTTTTTGGGGGGCCCGGGGAGAGATTATGCTTCTTCATTTTGTACCAGGAAACTTTAACGTAAAGTATTCAGGATTTCACATATATCATGTCTTTGAATGAAGCTAAATTAAGTGTTGAATTTTTTTACCTTCAACTGAGTAATTGTATATGAATAATACCAATAAACAGAAAGGGCAAATCAGTTGCATAATTTTGTACATTAATAGTGTTCTGTTTCATTAAAACTGTAAAATGCCAACATAAATTTATACTGTTTCTAAAAAAGAAAAAAAATTTTTTTAAGATGATTCCTCCCAGGGGCTGTGCTTATGTCTGTATGGTACATCGACAAGATGCATTTCGGGCTCTTCAGAAACTGAGTTCCGGATCATATAAAATTGGGTCCAAGGTTATTAAGGTGAGTTTTTGAGGAGATTGGGGGAGATGTGAGGGCAGTCAGTATTTTAATGTCTATTATGTTAAATCTTAATTTGTCTTTGGAAAAGGTCACATGCTGTTTGTTTTATGGGATTGTTTAAATGTCCCCATATTATATTCATCTTTTTTTTTTTTTTTTTTTTTTTTTCCTTGTGCTGCTGGGGATCCAGCCTTGGTCTCAGGCCTGTGGGGCTGGAGCTCTAGTGCTAAGCTGCATTCCTCTGCCTAGTCTTCCTTTTTAATGTTAATGGCACAGCGTATCAAAAACTTATTCCTTAAGTATTATTGAGTTAAAAATTAGATACAGGTTTGATAAGTCCAGTAACCAAAATGTTCTTCACATTTTTCTTTAAAATCACATTGTATAGCTCTCTAAATAAGTTAGGACACCATTTTATGAGCTTTGTTTTGTATTTTTGCATGTTTTTTTATTTTTTCTTTTCAGCACTTCCTAAGTATATTCCCTAATGACATTATTAACTTACTCTTACTCTTTTACATTTTTTTATGTAAACCAGCCCCCCCCCCCCTTTTTAAATAGAGGGACAGTGAGAGAGAGAGAGAAAGAGAGAATCAATTTTATTTAGTTTTTCACGTGGCCTTTGTTGCTCCAGCACTTCGTTGTGTACCTGGTTCTGGGATTTGAACTAGCATACTTGCACATGCCAGGCAAGCACTATAACCTCTGAGCCCACTGCTCCAGGCCCAACCAGGTCCTTTTGAAGGGGTGATCTGCAAGTATATTTTTTCCCTCTAGTTTTTAAATTGAAAAATTTTAAAATATTTTTCCAGTACTTCCTGTAATTAGTTCACATCTTATTTCTGCTGTTTAGAGAGAATTTATTTGTTAGTGCTCCAGATGAATTGAAAGCTTTTAAAATTACTTTCAGAGGCTTTAATGTATACTAATGTTATGTCATTTCATGGCAGAGTTTCTTTGAGTAAAGTATAGCTAGTCATTTCTCTGGTGTACAAGATTTTATTTGACTTGTAACAACTATCATAACTATTGCAGATGTAAATTGATCTTTTTATGGTGAAAAGGAGATTTAGATTGTCTCTGGAAATGTATTATTTTAGCATTTCAGTAGAAGTGGGGGTAAATTTCATATTGTGCACACTGTAATGCAGATTCTTTTTTTCAGTTCATTGCGATTTACTTAATTTAAAAATAAAAACGGGAAAAAAAAACCCATAACAAAACAAAGATGATTCATTTCCAATGAAAATGTAAACACTTTGGGTGGTTATCCAGTTTTTTTTTTTCTTTGCCCTGTAGGCTGTTTTCAAACCAATCAAATAAGTAAAAACCAATTTTGACTGGAGCCACAAAGCATGTTGCACCAATTAAATTGCACCAGTATATTATTATAGTGCCTTTGAATTGCCTTTCCAACTAATAAGACAAATTCAAATTAAAAACTCAATTTTTTTTTTTACCAAAAAATAGAAATTAGGGCTGGAGTGGTTGCTCAGCGGTTATGGCACTTGCCTGGCATGCACAAGTACATGAGTTTGAACCCCAGCACCACATACACAACGAAGTCTCTGAGCACTGAGGGCCACATGAAGAACTAAATAAAATTGATTCATATCTTCTCTCTCTCTCACTGTCCCTCTTTAAAAAGAAAAGATAGAAATTAAATAAAAAGTTACAACATGGATTTTTTAAAAAATGTACTGGAGAAAGAAAAAAGCAAGAGAAACTTGACTGTAATGCAGATTTAAAATAAGCAAAACCAATTTTGTTTGTATTTACATTGTTGAAATACAGTTTTGAATTTTTTACATTATTGTTACATTATACAAAAGAGCTTTCTCTTTTCCTCTACTCATTTCTGATAGATTGCTTGGGCTTTAAACAAAGGTGTAAAAACAGAATACAAACAATTCTGGGATGTGGATCTTGGAGTCACATATATACCTTGGGAAAAAGTTAAAGTGGATGATTTGGATGGTTTTGCAGAAGGAGGAATGATTGATCAGGAAACCGTAAATCCTGGTAAGAACTCTAAGATTATTTTAGTATTTATAAAGTACACAAAGAAGGTTTCTTGAAATGCATATGGGGTGATACAGTGAACTGTTGTATTTTATTTCCTGGATTCGTCCTCACAAAGTGAGAAAAGAAACAGAACTGTGTTGATTGTATATGTTTAATGGGTTCAACTTCAAAGGTCTGAAGGTATATTTTTAAAAGTCTGGATTAAAAGTGTATTATAAATGTAGCATTTCTCATATGTATATCTTTTATTTTTTGATGCTTCAGAGCTGGTATGTGGAGGCTTTTTTGAACTAAAGAATTTTTATAACTTGAGTTTCAGTGGTAACTGAGGACTTGATAACCTTTGAGGAACTCCCCACAGTATTTTGAGTATTGTCCATATTGGGAAGAGCAGTAATAGAATCTTAGTGTAAAGAGCTATAATTCAAATTGATGCCGTGTAAAAATACCTTGTAGAATACCTACATCCAAATGATCATCTGAGCTCTTTTTTAAAAGTTTATCTTTTTTGTTGTTTTACAGTTGTAAACTCATAAGATGTTTAGCAGTTATAGCCACAAAGAAATATTAAAATCGGTATTTGGGGAAGAACAAAAACATGCTCTCTTATCAAAATTAGCCAGATTTCACAGTATGGTTCTCAGACCATTGCAAATTTCTTTCTGTTATTTTTTTGGGGTAGGACATGTAGCTTAGTGGTAGAGTGTATGTTTAGTATGGATGAGTCTTGAGTTTGATACCCAGCAATACCAGAAACAAAAAAGGAACCCTCAGTTGTCTTCCTGTCAGTCTCCCCTACCCCACCATGGCTTCTTCTCCTGGATGTACATTGTTTCAGTAGATATTTCAGCTCCTCCTTTGTTCAATGTCTAATTTGAAGAACAGGGATTATGATAAAGACTGATAGGTAAAAATTATTCCTTACATTGGGTATAGCACAGGGGTCATAGGCTGTTAGATCCAGCCAGTGTGCTGTTTTGCACACACACAAAAAAAATTATTCAAGTAATAGCAGTCTCGCTTGTTTACCTGTTTTGCATGACTTGATTTTAGGAACATCAGTTGAACAGAGAACATATTGTTCACAGAGCCTGTGATACTTAACATAGGAAAAGATAGGTAGTCCATTTTATAATGGATATAGGTAATAAACAAAAAATACAAACTATATAGTGTTTGTGTTGATACCTTATAAGAAGAAAAATCAGAGAAGGGAGATGAGCATATGGGTGTGGAGGTATTACAGTTCTGAAGTGGTTGTGGGGTCTGTTGGTGAGAGATGTAAAAAGGTGAGACAGCCTCTGGGGAGAAAGCTTTCAGTCACAAGGAATATGAAGTACAAAGTCTACATTGAGAAATTTGGAGATTGGTATAGCTTGAGCAAAGCAAGTCAGGGATGAGTAGGAGACGGTAGCCAAGAGGTACAGAGGGGCAAAGTCATTAATCTCATTTGATTTTAGTCTGAGTGAGATGGAGAACTACAGGAGGATCCTATAAAGCTTTTTCTGTCCTACTTTTGCATAGCTGTATTTTCAGGAGGGTTTTTCTGTACTAAGTTAATACTTTCTTTGTTGATCCCTTTGTAACTTGTGATTCAAATACGGCATTAGATTGGTTGCTTATACATCTAAAATCCCTTGAGACATATTTCTATACTATTCTAAGCATTTTCATTACACTGAATACTTCAGTGTGTTTCTTTTGTGTCTTGTGTGTTATGCTTGTTTGGACTCCTTAGTATCTTAATCAGATTTATCTGGGCAAAAATATAGGGTTACATGAAAGTTGTAGATGTTTCCTAAAGTTTACCAAGATAGATGAAGGATTTAGATGTGATGTAAATGTATAAATAGGAAAAATTGAAAAGTTGCACCTATCCAAAGGAAATCAATTTCAAATATTTTGTTTAGAATGGGAAACAGTGAAAAGCTCAGAACCCATTAAAGAGACGGTCCAGACAACTCAGAGTCCAACTCCCGTTGAAAAGGAGACAGTGGTCACAACCCAGGCAGAGGTTTTCCCTCCACCTGTTGCCATGTTGCAGGTTAGTGCTGGGTGTTGTGTTTTTTATTTTTTGTTTTTGTTTTTTTGTTTTTTAATAATAATGTTATTTTAAATCATTTCTGTTTTTACTCGTGTATTTACTTTATAAAAACTTGGAGGAAATTGTCCAAAGTAGGACAAGTACTTGTCAATAGTGTTAGGCAAAGAATTTTTCTTTAAAATCTTTTATTTATTTTTTGAAATTTTTGTTGGTGTTATGGTATCATTGTGCCAAACACATGGAGTCTAAAACAAAGGTAACTGTGGAAAAATTTGCCTCCGCAAATTTGCGTGATTGTTTTCTTTAGATTCATGTTTTTCTGAGAAATCAAATTGATGGAACAAGAAGTTATTTCAATGAAATTAGTCAAGCATTTTTTTAAAAAAATATTTTTAGAAGTGGTTTCAATCATATTTAAATGTTTTCTGAATAAATATTTAATGAATGCTGGCTCTGAGACATGCACTGTTTTAGGCACGTGGGCTTAGGAACACATCAGTGAAAATCAAAACAAAACAAATCCCTGCCCTTTTGGAGCTTCCCTTTTCAATAGGGGAGAGAGAAAATGTAAAATAAAGGGTGAGATCCTGTGGAAGGGAAAAGATGGTGAAGACTGATCCGGAGTGTCTGGGTAGGTGCTTATAATTTTAAATACAATGGCCAGGGTAGACCTAATTGAGACTATAACATTTGAGGAATAAGGAAACTAAAGGGAATTAACCATGTGGCTGTCTAAGGGAATTAACCATGTGGCTGTCTAAGGAAGAGCATTTCAAGTAAAGGGAATGGCTAGTTGGAAGGCCCTATGCCAGGAGCCTAATTGTTCCAGGAATCATGTAATTGTAAGTGGCTAGGGTAAGGCTAGTTGAGAGGCAGGATCATTATAGATAAACCTTTGGAGGATTCTGAGTAGAGGAATAACTTGATCTGACTTGATAGTTTTAAAGGATTGCACTGACAGCTGTTTTGAAAATAGGCTATAGAGAGCATTAATAAAAGCAGGGAGTCCAGTTTAAAAACTATTGTAGCAATACAGGTGAGGTAGATGATGGTCAATCAGAATAGCCTGCTGGAAATAGTGACAATTGGTTAAATATTAGACAGGTTTTAAAGGTATGATCAGTGGGATTTTGAGAAGTATTGGTTTTGGAATTGTGAGGAAAAGCAGAGGCAAGGGTTTTGTTTTATTTTTGTTTTGTTTTGTTCTAAGGAATTATAAAGATAGATTTACCATTATCTAAGAATGGAGAGGGCTGTGGGAAGAGTTCTTGGGAAGGACAATTGGGAATTTGTTGTTTTGTACATGCATGTTAAGTATGAAGTGTCTTGTAGACAAGTTGAGATGTTGAATAGATAATTGATAAAATGGGAAATTCAGGAGAGAGGCAAAGCTATGCAAGAGGTAAATATGTGGGTGTACCTGAGATGAGTAAAAAATATTTTCTGCTGATGTAAGAAAATAAATGTAAGAGAAATTTGAGGCATTCTAAAGTTATTATTATGTTTCCTAATGGTGTGATATAACATAGGTATTATTGATGGCAGTTGAAAATTAACCCTCTTATTCAAGTATTCAACTAGGTGTCTATTACTTTACATCATTTCACAGTCTTCAAGTAAATTATGTATTGTGTAGTATTGTCTAAATACTAATAATAAGTGGCCAAGTAAGGTGACACACACCTATAATCCCAGCTACTCGGGAGGCTGAGATAGGAGATCGCAAGTTCAAAGCCAGCCTTAGCAGCTTAGCGAGGCCGTAAGCAACTTAGTGAGAGATGTCTGAAAATAAAATATAAAAAGGGCTAGGAATGTAGCCCAGTGGTTATGTGCTCCTGGGTTCAATCCCTGCCCCTCTCCCCCAAAAAACACCCCATAAAACATAACAAGTAGGATCATTGACAAGTATTCAAAGTATGTGTGTGGGGATAATGACATTTGACTGCTTTGCAAAAATGTATACATGTATGTAAAGTTCACCTTTAGCTCTGTCCCAAGATATGATCATTGCAAGTGAAAAAACTGATTATGGATATTACTTTCTGTTCACTAAAGATTCCAGTAGCACCAGCGGTGCCGACAGTTAGTTTAGTCCCACCAGCATTTCCTGTGTCCATGCCAGTTCCTCCTCCTGGATTCAGTCCAATCCCTCCACCACCTTTTCTACGAGCAAGTTTTAACCCTTCACAGCCACCTCCTGGTAAGAAATTTTCATCTTATTATTTAAACTGTATTTAGAATATCATCAAAATTGTTCTTTTTCCAGGGTTAAACTAGTGGTTTAATCATGTCATTAACCCAGTGATTTTTCAGACCTTTGCATATCAGAGTTTTTGTCCCATGAAGTATGTGGTGGGCCCAGAGAGTTTTCTTTACTAATTTGTTCTGTGAAGGCACGTTGCTGGAAGAAGCATCCATGGAGAGAAAAAATGGAATTCCTTTGAAATAATTGAAAATCATTACACTAAATATAAAATTTATGTTGAAATTTTTATATAAAAGTGCTGTAATTGTTACTCTTTGATTGAAAAGTTTGCATTGAGTTCTATAGATTGCTCCCTATATTAGAAATTATATTTTAAATTGTTAATTGAACTTGGAATATTTTTTAATTGTTGATAAGCAAAAATTCCCTGAATCAGTGTTTTTAGACTAAAAACTATAAATTACTTAACACACGTTTTAACTATTAAGTATATTTAGTTGCTTATAAAGTTTAGAGATAGAGCTTTTAATATTAGACCATGGGAAAGAGGAATAAGGGAGAGATGGATAGATATAAGGATCAAATGATAATATGTGTTGTTTCTCAAAAACAATTTTTTTAGCTTCATAAATTGCATATTAAAGGAAGAACTTCCTATACCCTCCCCCTTTCTCCCTCCCTACGCCTCCAAGTATCCTAGGGAGTCATTTCCCTGTTGCGTTGAGAATCATACAATTTGAAGTTATTATTAGCTTAGCCATCTAACATACTGCTTCCCCATGTATTCTAGCTTCCACAGATGAGAGATACCATTCAGCCCTTAAGTCTCTGACCCATTTTTGATGTTGAAACAAGTCTTGCTAAGTTGCTGAGGCTAGCTTTGAACTTGTGATCCTCCTGCCTCAGTCTTCCCAGCTGCTGGGATTACAGGCATGTGCCACCACTCCTGACTAACATAAAAAGATTTAATTGTAGTTTAATACATAATTTAAAATTGAAAAAAATAAATTTGACACAGATTTTAATGAGAATTTTATCTTACATATTTTAAACATTGAAAAATCACTCCTGTTGCTGGGTATGGTGGCACACCCTTATAATACCAGCAATTCAGGAGGCGGAGGCAGAAAAAACAAAAGTTCTAGGCCAGCCTTGCCAATACTGTCTCAATATAAAGAAAATATAAAGGGCTAAGGATATAGCTCAATGGTAGGGTGTCCCTTAGTTTAATCCCCCAGTACCACAAAAAGAAAGAAAACTACTTTATTATTTTCTGTATTCTTCATTTGAAAATTAAAATTTCTGAAGATATTTTGAAATAATTTCGGTAATGAGACCACATAGACTTTGTAAAATCATTTTCTGTCATTAATTTGTTACAATATGATACTATTTTTAATCACTTTTTCTAATTGAATTTAATGGTGGCTCTTGTTTAAAGAGCAAAGAAACTGATTCATAGTTTAATGATTTGATCTTTAACATAATAGAGCCAGACACAGTGGTGCTCGCCTTTAATCTCAGCAACTTGGCGCGGCCCTAAGGATTTAGTGAGACCCTGTCTCAAAATAAAATATTAAAAAACAGGGCTGGGGATAAGGCTGAGTTCAATCCCTGTTACAAAATAAATAAATGAATAATAAAAAATAAATAAAGTAATGGAAAAGACTGTATTAAATTGAAACTTTCTTTCAGTATGCAAAAACACATACTATCCTCTAAGGTTAATGAAAATATTTTGGTCTCATAGGTAAACAACATATGTATCAAAGAAATAAAGTAGCATCTGACATATGACATTGCATATAATGTGACCAGTAGCTTGAAATCTGTTTAACTCTGCCCATGCATGCACTTTTTTTCATGTAAATAGATTACTTGGCATCTGTATGTATGTGTGTGTATATACATATATATATATGTATTTTAATTAGAGGGACAGTGAGAGAGTGAGCGAATCAATTTTATTAAGTTTTTCATGTGGCTTTTGTTGCTCCAAGACTTCACTGTGTATGTGGTGCTGGGTTTGAACTCGCATATTTGCGCATGCCAGGCAAGCACTGTAACCACCCGGCCACCGCTCCAACCCTACCTGGCTTATATTAACCATTGAATTTATAGCAGTATAGGTTGTGTCCCATGTCTTCAATGAGTAAATAGAGAATGTGTTAATGATCAGAATATCTCTGCTTAATCCTAATTTACTTAGGATTAAATAAGGTACTGTATGTTAAGGTCATTTGCAAAATATAAAATATATGTACAAATATGAGGGCATAGTAATAAAAGAATTTAAGAAGGTGGAATTTTGCTGGGGTTAGTAGTATGTACCTATTGTGCTGGCTATACAGGAAGCTGAGACTGAAGGATCACTTTAGCCAAGCAGTTCATGGTCAGTCTGGACAACGCAATGGGACCTCCGTCTCAAAAAAAAGAAAAGAATGTGGAATTTCATTTATAGCTATTGAAGTCTTTGACTTAAATACTTTTTCTTGTACTGTTACATCTTTTTCTTTTTTCCTGCATAGGTTTCATGCCACCTCCAGTTCCCCCACCTGTTGTACCACCCCCTACAATTCCACCAGTAGTACCAACATGTGAGTTTTCTACTTCAAGAATTTTCTTTTTTCCTAATAGCTTTAGTGTGTTGGTTCTCATTCCTGTGAATTAATTTTTTATCTGAAAAGTTTTTAAACAAATGCATTGTTAGATGTTTCCTAAAATAGCAGTATCTTATGGCAGTCCTTATTTATATTTGCTCATTTGTCTCAATGGTTTTTATAATTGACTTATTTTTGTCAGAATTCAAAGGTCCTACCATTATATTTGTGGTTTTTGTTTGCTTTATTAAATGTCTTAATCTAGAATGGTCTGACCCAAATTCTCCTTTCATTTCATAGTTCTTTATGACATGTCAAAGAAACACTTCAGTTCTTTATAGAAAATACCAAATCATGGGTTTGGATTTTTCCTTCTTTTGTGGTTTTAAATTTATTCTGGCATCTGAATTTCCTGAACAATGAAAGTTAGCACCAAAACTTTCTCAGATTCCATTTTTTTCCACAAGAACATTTACCAAGCAGAATGCCTTAAGTGTGGTGTGACATCACATCGGAGTCATGCAGCATATTCTTGTCCTATTACTTTTTTTGATTGACTTTGTTTTTTCGAGAATTGGGTTCATGGTAAAATTAAGCAGAGGTACAAAAATTTCCTTTATACCCCCACTCTTGTACATGCATGCATAGTCTCTCCCACTAGCCACATCTTCACTAGTTAGTGAACCTATTTTGAGACATCATTATTACATATAAAAGTCCATAATTTATGTTAGGATTTGCTCTTGGTGTCTTGTTGCACTTTTAATGATGTTGAGATTGATCAGAACATTTGGGTAGTGGAACTTGGTCATTTGAAATATTTCCCGTCAAGGTTTAATATGATAGTTTCATCCTTTGATCATCGTTGCTTGAATTTATTTTGCATTAGTTGCAAAGTTACCTTTCTAAATTTATAATTCCTCCTACATTCCTTAACTAGAATTTTTTTTAAATAAAAAAAAAAAACCCAAACTTTCATCAACTGATGGTGCTCGATTACCGTGAAGTATAGTCTGTGCAGGTTGCAGGTAAGTCGAGCTGGGTGCCAAATGTTTTCTTTTACTGTCATCTTTCAAAGTGATGCTATTTTTAGGGAGGATTTCTCTTATTTCTCCTCTTCCTCTCCATTGTCCTCCTTTCTTCCTTTTTCTTCTTTGCTTTCTCAAGTGTTTATAAAAAAGACTTTTTTTCAGTCAGTTCCATTTTTTTTTTAAGAGAGGACAGTGAGAGAAAGACAGAGACAGAATCAATTTTTTTATTGAGTTTTTCACATGGCTTTCGTTGCTCCGACACTTAGTTGTGTACGTGAGTGCTGGTGTTTGAACCTGTGTCCTTGTGCATGCCAGGCAAGCGCTGTTACTGCCGAGCCACCGCTCCAGCCCACAATTATTATTCTTTATGACTTTCAAATCGTTTCATCTCTGAACAGTGGGAAACCTTTTGTGTTGCTTCTCTGTTCTTTTGAGATGACTGCATTAGTTTTTGAGAGCTTCTTAGCTTTTTTGGTCTAATATGCCTCTGACTGTGTGTTTTCCTGCTGTAATCTGAGAATCCGTTATTTCTCCAAATGGGGTATGGTATTTAGAGATCACAATAGGGGTACTAGATTTTCATCTTTCTTTTGGTATTTTATTGGATGTAGAAGTTTTCAGTGGATGAAGTTGGTAATATATGTTTCTGGCAAGCACGAGGACCCAGGTTCAAACCTCAGCACCACATACACAACTGCTAAGGCCATGTGAAAAACTAAATAAAATAGCTTCTCTCCTCTGTCTCTCTCACTGTCCCTCTCTTGAAAAAAAAAAAAAAAAAAGGAAAAAGTACATGAATATACACTGTAAAACTAATTTGGCTTTATAAGAGTTTTTTACTTGGCCGCTCTGATTTTTAAACTTACCTCTGTTGACATACTGAAAATGGTAACATTATTACTTATTTTCACTTTCCTTTTACACAGACTTGTACATCCATACACAATACTTTTTCATAAATGTAACAAGACCAGTGTTACTGCCAACACACTCAAGACTCTCCACTGATAACTTTATCCTCAGATTTTGTATTTGATAAAAATGAACAATCAAGTTGCTCATACTTACCTGAAATTGTAATTTTTTCTTGGAGTTTTGACGCCAGGTTCATATGCAACTTTATAATTTTTCCGGCATTTTCATGGATTGGGCGTCCCAGCCTACCTGCTTTTGAGATCTGTATTTTCTGTACTAGAACAGACATTTCAAAAGGAAAACAAGAACTCAAATGTAAATCTTAAGACAGTTACTAACTTTTTAATTTCTAGACCCTTCTTCCTCTTATTGACCATTTCAGAAATGTTAAATATGCCCTTTTATTCATTTTTTGGTTTCATCTGCTTTTTTCTCTGGTTTTCTTAACAAAGCTTTAGTAGTTTGGGTAAGCTTACTTCAAAAATTAGATCTGAAAAGACCCTTTTTACAAATAGAGTTTATATGCTGAATACGGATCTTAACTTTGGATATCGAATTCAATTTCTTAGTATTCTCAAGTGCATTTCTCTTTTTCAGTGTTTGGGTCCCATTCAAATCCTTCCTTCTTTATATTGTTGGTTAGTTAGGATAAATTATTTGTTTCAGAAAATCAGACCATGTGTTCAGAAGTCATTTCTGAATTCACAGAAGTTTATAAAGCTGGATCCAACTTATTCCAAGTTTATTAGTTTTGGAAAATCTGGGGGGGGGGTCAGTTAATAGAGTTAATAGAGTACTGGTGCTCTCCAGCTTGATTGCTCACTCTCACTGTCTCATTTCTCATAATTCCTGTTCATAATCTTGGATTTTATCTATATTTTACAATTGTCTTTCGTGCTAATAGTCTGTCCTGTAATTCTAGAGTAATATGTGAGGAAAAATATTTGCTAAAATCTTCAAGTAACATTTAACGGTATTCTGTTATAAATTAGACTAAAATTTATCATTATATAGTTAACATTCCTCTAGTTCTGTTTTTAACATATAGGTGACATTTGATCTTAAAAGACTTTTCTGTCAGTTCTTTAAAATATGGTGTTGATAGTTTTGTAGTCCTGTTTACCTGTTTTCATCTGCATTCCTAATCTCCTTTGACAAAAGGTAATAAATTAAAAAATGCTGGTGTTTTGTAATTTCAAGGAGAATAGTCAGATTTTCATTCTGATACTTACTTCTCTGTGCTAATCATTTATGTATATTTAGATAGTCACTTTTCTGGCTGGAGTGTTTGGAAAATAATTTTTTATATTACTAACATTTTCTTCAGTCCTAGTTCTTGTTTTATCTAAACACTTTTGTTGAAAATACTTCTTAAAACTGTTGATGTACCCTATTTTTAAAAGTAAAGCTTTGTAAGTATAGCTTAGCCTCTTCATGATTACTCATTGGTTACTCTGAACGTTATTTATTATATAATGTCCTTAGTAATACAAAGATGCCATTAAGTGAACCATTCAAATGGCCAGAAAATGTAGCTCATGAATTCATTAGCTCATTAAATTTAAAATACACGTTTCTGTTCTTTAAACAGCTTTAGTGCAACCACCGTTGTCTCTAACCCCAGAAACTGTGAAGGATGTTGGATTTGGTAGCCTTGTGTTACCAGGTGGTCCAGTTGCCAGCAGTCTTGCTACTTCTGCTCTACCCGCTGGAAATGTTTTTAATCCTCCAGCTAAACAAGCAGAGCCAGAAGAAAAAGTACCTCATCTTATAGAACACCAGATTTCTTCTGGTGAAAACACCAGAGCAGGTAAAAAATAAAATAAATCCCTAGTAATGCAGTTAAATCACATAGCGTTTCTTCTATGTATTGATATTTAATTCTGGGGAGGCATGTGTTTTGCATAGATGTTGAAATATTATGATTTTTGAAGAGATCATTATGTCCTAAACAACTTGGATTTTTAAAAAATAACATCCTATTCTGAATAATGTAGATTTCATTTCCCTTCCATTAGGAATCGCCACCTTTTTGGCCTTTTGGACTGCTTCAGTGGATTATTATCAAAGTAAAGTTGCACAAAACTGTATATTTATAGGAAAATTATGAGCAAATATTAGGTGTGAATAACTTATACCAGAAACCTATACAACAGGTGCTATTTATTTAGATCTGGAAGATAACTATGGTGTTTGAAAGCATTTAAATTCTTTTCTTATGACCCTGTTACTGATAGATTAAAAATTATGGTTCAAAAAGTCTTTTCCATTAAAGGCAGGAGAATCAGTGTAAAATATGAAATAAAAAGATGTTGTGTAAAGTTATCTTAGATAACAGCCCCGCTTAGATTTGAATTTTCTTCTTTGTTTTGGTACCAGGGATTGAACCCAGTGGGGCTTACCCAATGAGCCACACCCCAAGCCCTTTTTGGTTTTTTATGTTGAGACACTGTCTCTCTAATTTGCTTACAGCCTCCCTTAGTTGTTGGGGCTGACTTTGAACTTACAATCATCCTGCCTTAACACCCCCCCCCCAAAGTTGCTTGGATTACAGGAGTGTACCACTGTGTCCATCAGGTTTTAATATTTAAATTTTACTTTTATGGTTTTAATAATTTAAACTCAATTTTTATTTAGTGTGTGGTGTAGTTGATTATTTGGGGATATAAGTAAATGATTAACTGCCTAATTATTGGAAATTATATCATTAATAATTTATAAACAAAGTTTCTTTTTTCATACCAGAATAACTTACTTTGGATTATTTCTCCTTTTTGCCTTTTTAGTGATTCCAAATGATATTTCTAGTAATGCTGCAATTTTAGGAGCACAGCCGCCTAATGTGACAAGCAATTCTGGAATTCTGGGAGTCCAAAGACCAAATGTGTCAAGTAATTCTGAAATTCTTGGGGTCCGACCATCTAATGTTTCCAGTAGTTCTGGCATTATTGGAGCCCAACCACCAAATATTCTAAATAACTCTGGAATTTTGGGACTGCAGCCACCGAGCGTGTCAAGTAATTCTGGACTTTTGGGAGTGCTACCCCCAAATATGCCGAACAATTCTGGACTTGTAGGAGTACAGCCACCAAATGTTACAAATACTTCTGGACTTCTGGGAACACAGCCACCAGCTGGGCCTCAAAATTTGCCCCCTTTAAATATCCCTAATCAAAGGATGCCTGCAATGCCAATATTAGACATTCGTCCAGGACTAATACCACAGGCACCTGGACCAAGATTCCCTTTAATACAACCGGGAATTCCACCCCAGCGGGGAATCCCTCCCCCATCAGTACTTGATTCAGCTCTTCATCCACCACCCCGTGGACCTTTTCCTCCAGGAGATATTTTCAGTCAGCCAGAAAGACCTTTTCTAGCTCCGGGAAGACAAAGTGTAGACAATGTTATTAACGCAGAAAAAAGGATACCACTTGGGAATGATAACATTCAACAGGAAGGAGATAGAGATTATCGGTTTCCGCCCATAGAAACCAGGGAGAGCATTAGTAGACCTCCCCCGGTGGATGTTAGGGATGTGGTTGGGCGGCCTATAGATCCAAGAGAAGGTCCTGGAAGGCCTCCATTAGATGGTAGGGATCATTTTGGAAGACCTCCTGTAGATATGAGAGAGAATCTTGTGAGGCCAGGTCTAGATCATCTTGGTCGAAGAGACCACTTTGGCTTTACTCCAGAGAAGCCCTGGGGGCATAGAGGAGATTTTGATGAGCGAGAGCACCGGGTTCTCCCTGTCTATGGTGGTCCAAAAGGCTTACATGAAGAAAGAGGTAGATTTCGGGCTGGAAGCTACCGATTTGATCCTCGAAGTGGTCCTTGGAACAGAGGATTTGGACAAGAAGTTCACAGAGATTTTGATGACCGCAGAAGACCCTGGGAGAGGCAGAGGGATAGGGATGACAGAGATTTTGATTTCTGCAGAGAAATGAATGGAAATCGTCTTGGACGAGATAGAATTCAAAACACTTGGGTCCCTCCTCCTCATGCTCGGGTTTTTGATTATTTTGAAGGGGCCACTTCTCAGCGAAAAGGTGATAATGTGCCTCAGGTTAATGGTGAAAATACAGAGAGACATGCTCAGCCACCGCCTTTACCAGTACAGAATGATCCTGAACTTTATGAAAAACTGACATCTTCAAGTGAGATAAACAAGGAGAAGAGTGACACAGTTGCTGATATAGAAAGTGAACCAGTGGTGGTAGAAAGCACAGAAACTGAGGGGACATAATCATCACTCAGTAGGTAAAAGATACCTTTTGTAAAGTTGTCATCTCTCTGTAATAGATTAATGGCTGACTGGACCATAGTTGTTCACTTTTGTCTGCCAGAATTAAGTTAATCTGATGTTCATGTTCACCTTTCTCTTAAAATAATTGTACAACTGACTTGTATAGACATTGTTCTTAATATGAACATGGTAGGTAAACATTTTTTTTTATTTTTCTGATAAAATACAAATGTTGCCCCCAGATTCTTTTAACGTCAAGGAAATGAATAACAGCTTGTCAGAGACTTCCTATGGAAGAAAGAATTTTTTTAGATACTATCAGTAGGTTGGATATGGTACTAGATATATTTCAGAATAGCAAGTGGTGGTATATCTTATCCATATCTCTAGGCTGCTGCAGAATTTTAAGGTAATAGACAAAGCTGTGATATTTTATGCAAAGACTGGCTCTAGATATTTGAGGAGCATAATACAGAGATTTTAAAAGGTGATTTTGTAAAATCTACACTATGGTCTCTGTTACTCCAAAGTAAGTGTGTGTGATTTGTTCCTCATACTGCAGTGAGTAAAAGAAAAAAGTAAACAACAACGTAAATATTAAAGTACGTTTCAATGTTGGGTGAATTTTGTTTTTAGATGCCAATAAAACTTACTTGTTTGATAACAGTGTTCTAGGAATTGTATTTTTTTAACCTACAAATTCTTTAAACCCTGAATCATTAGCAGCATGTGCTTAGTTGTGAAAATTTTCTATTACTCTTATAACAATGCTGACGAACTGTGTGGTGGAAAAAGCATGTACTTTGTTATAAGAATCATGCAGTCTCATTAGTATGTATGTAATATCTATGTATGTTTACTGTGTCATAGTTTTTTCTTTTTCTCTGTGTATCAGTCTCCTTCCACATACAGAGAAAAAAGTTAGAAAGGGTAGGTAATAAAATGTTCTTTAAAATGTGATAGAAGATTGGAAAATTTGGCAAGTTAACTTTGCTCATAATTATAGCTTATAGCTATTAAATCTCAGTGAAGATAAAATAAGAAATATTGTAAAGAAATTCATTGGCAGGTGGCATTTTTTTTTTAACATAGTTAAGCATGAAGCCAGATTTAGCTTGGAGCCATATTTCACATAAATGCTTGCATTGCTTTGTTTCACACTGTATTTGGTATTATGCATAGTTTAGTAGTAGCACTACTAAAATTCATGTGCCTGACATGAATTTCTTAATTGAACAAAATGTATACTGGTGTTGGTGGACTTTTAAGATACTAATTTATGTACCAAGAACAAAGTGTCCATCATGTGTCTGGTAGGCATTTGGAGTTGCTGTCCTATTTATTTTTGCTTTTATGTTTTGTTTGCTATTTACTGTCTTTTGGGTTTTTTCATATACATATAAAAAACCTTTGGTTTTTTTTTTGTTGTTGTTGTTGTTCATTTGTTTTTCTCATAGAAGGTTTTCATTTGTTTGTATTAATAGTCATTTTCTTTCTGTGCATTTCCAACAACTCATCATTCGCTTGTTTATCAGAAGTCTCTAAGCCATGTTTGTCAAGCCTCAAAAATGATAGAGTACACCCAGCCATTTAAAATTGGCTTGGTTTTGCTTACGTTTGATAATCTAGAGAGCTATAAGATAACTTATGTTCCTGGTCAAAATAAATTATTTTCCTTACACGTCTGACCAGAGAATATACATTATTTTATTTTCTGGAAAACTGGTGAGAGTAGAAATGTTTAAATAGTGTTTATTTCCTTGGTAAGTCAGTGAATAATTTTGAGTTAGTTTCAGATCTTTTCCTTCGGGTAATGAGGAAGAACTTTGACATTGGTGCAAAGTCTAACTGTATAAAAATGATTGGCCTTGTCCTTAAGGGTATAGTATTTAGTGGAATTTCTCTTAAACTACTTCACTTGCATTTACTGTGATTAAAATTAAGTGACATTCATTTGAATTATGTATCAATGAAAAATGTAAGACTATCTAGTGATTATGGATCTCAAACTTTTCATCCCTGTTGGACCTCCATGTGGGGACTTGAAAACAAAATAAGTACAAGTGTGCACTGGTTTGAAGTTTCTGAAGGAGAAAGTTACCTCATCAGTTGTCAGTTCTGTTATCTTGAATCCCATCTTGGAAATGTTTGATCATACTCTCTTAAAACAGAAGGAAATTATGACCTGCTTCTTTGCTCACAGTTTTGTCACTAGATTGCTAACAATTAAGAGATACATTAGGAGGAACATAGCTGGTTTAATAACAGTGATTTGAGGTGCTGCAGGGAGTAACTACGTTAGACCCTGAATTATGCATTGGTGTTTTGTTCTGTGCTGGGGATGAGCTTAGGGTTTGTGCATACTAAGCGTGCACTCTACCACTGAGCAACACCCCTAGCCCCACATGTGACGTGTTAGAGTAATGTGACGTTGTACCGGTATTATTAGTAAACCAGATCAGTAGTTCTAAAGTATCTTTTAACGTCTCTAAACATTTCTTTAAACATGGGCTTCTGTGTTTAGCATAAATATACGTACCTTACTTGGATCATTTATAGTGTAAATAGAAGCACTGTAGCAATGTAGTCTTTTTCTGCATCATAGGGTAAAATAGGGTTAAATGCCCTATTCCAATCTTGTTTAAACATGAGGTAGACAAATATTTTGAAAGCATTAGAAGATAAAAATAGAATGAAATTATTCATTTAAAACTTTGAAAGTAACTTCATATATATTTCATTGACAGAATCTATTCATTATTTCATTCTTACAAAGGCAGTGTCTTATACTACAAATTTAGTCTCTGTTAAATTTGCCATTTTTTCACTCTTATATAAGATTAAATTTTATAGAACCACACATTCAGAGTTTTTTTGAGGATAGTTGTGTTACAGTTTAAAAAGTTAAATTTTTTAATTTGGAAAAGTGCTTTCATACAAACACTTGTTTTATTGTATATGAAATGCCAGTGATTGTAAAAACCACTGTTTAGAAGTAGAACTGCTTCTGATGAGACATACCAGTAATTATAAAATACTTCCCTAATTCAGAGATGTTAAAATGTAAAGTGTCGTAGAATTGAAGAAATAAGATTTTTGAAATAGACATTTTGATTCAGTAAGAATATGTGAATGTTACTGTTATTAAATGAATTTGAATAAATTCCCTACCCATTTAAACTTTCATACACACACATAACACTATGAAGTGTTTTAGAGACCATTTTGATGTTTTTTCTCACTATGTATTTTAGATGGGCACAACTTTTAATGAACAGAAAATTTTATATTCAATTAAAAATAATTTGTTATGCCTTGTGTGCCTTCATATTATAATATTATTTACTGGGTGCTACATTTAAAATGTTTTTAAGATAGGCAAAATAAAATACTGAATTATCTTAAGTAATTCATGGATGCTGCAGTTTTGCAGAGAATTATAAATGTTTCCTTAATTGTTCAAGCATATTTTAAATTAAAGTTGTAGGAACTAAAATTTTTATTTTTCACTTTTCAAGAAAGAAGAGTTGGTAATCATAATTTTTTCATGGAGATGCAAAAAATTACTTTGATCCAACAAAACTTTCTGAAGCTAGAAATTAAAATTCATGGACCAGATTGCTTATTCCTGGTGTGTGTGTGGGGGTCATACTTTAAATAAGGGCACACAGATGTTAAAAGCAGTTTGAAGTGTACTTTCTCTGTGGTTCAGCTGGGATACGAATGAGTCTTTGAATATTGTGGGGGGGCAGTTATTACTAATACAGAATATTCTGTGGTATACATTAAATACATGCACACACCTCTCAGTGTATATGTTTTTTTTAAATCCCACATACTGCCATTTTAGATATGTTAAAATAATTAAATGTTTATTATACCTTACACTTAAGGTTCTTAAGATTTTTTAAAAAATAAGCATTTCAGCTATGTAGAATTAGTTTCAGTGTTAACAGTTAATTGTGGCGCTTGATGTTGACAAGTCACTTGTAGGTGGTTAAAATTCAAACATTAATGAAGTAATCAAGAAGGGGAAGGAAGCTTGTGAAATAGGTTTGTAGGAAGTGTTTTGGACTCAGGTGGGACCTGTTTTACAGGATGCCTCAAAGTTTTATTTGATATGTTTTAGATACTTTGATATTAAGAAAAAGCCAGTTTGGGACAAAATTGTAAGTGTTAAATTGATCAGGGATCGAGTGTTGTTAGTATGACTGGTGTGATGTGAGTTGCACATCCCTAGGTGTTCACTGGTGTGGAAGCTTGGCTCAGAATTTTTTTTCCTTTCCACTAATTTACTCCTTTCAGCAACCTCTTCGTCCCTTGTAGACACTTGGAATTACCTTGCCTTGTTGTTTTAAAGATTATTTAAGATAGAACAAATATTTTGAGAAAGAGTGAGTGTGTGTGCGCGCCACCTATGAAGACAAAGGTGCCAATGGGCTATAAAAGATGTTAGATGCTTCAGATAATAAACTGAGATACTTTTGTGTGGAGCTCAATAGATAATTAAATGAGGGTACAGTTGCTTTTGTATTCACAAGGAATTGATCTGAGGAAAATGCCTTCAGATACCAAACTCTGAATGCTCAGTCTCTCATATAAAATGGTATAATATTTGCTTATCATCTATGCACATCCTCCCATATCCTTGAAGTCATTTCTAGATCACTTCTTCAACCTAACACAATGTAAATGCTGTTTATTTAATTGTCATACTATTTTTGATTTGGGACTGACAGGAAAAGAAGTCTGTACATATTCTGTGCAGATACTTTTTTTTTAGTATTTTTGATCTGAGGTTGAATCTTCAGATGTGGGACCTGTGGTTAGAGAGCCCTGACTGTAGCACTTGATTTTCCTGTGTTCTTTTGTCTTTCCTTTCCTCCCTCTTTCACTTTTTTTTCTGCTGCCTTTCCCAGAATTAGCCTCCAAATCCTAATCATATTATTCAGTGCTCCTTTTTGACTAATTCCAAGCAAGGAATTTGTTAATTGCATTGAAAATAGTTTGTTGGTCCTTCTCTAAGTGATTTGTTAAGTTACTTCCAGCTTTTAAATACTTAGTTTATGAAATGTTTTCTCTTAGTAAATGACCAATTGAAGCAAACTAAGGGGAACAGAAAGAAAAAAATTAACAATATTGGATCAGTTAAGGTGACACTTTTTTTGTTTTTGTCCTTGGGTTTTTTTAAACTAGCTTTAACAATTGCTAGCTATATGTCTTTGGATAAGTTACTGAGAGTCTTAATCTTTATTTCATAAATAATCTGGGGTTACAGCTTTTTTTTAGTAAAGAAATAGTAGTTAATATTTACTGAACATATACTATATGGCAGGATCTGGGATAATTGTATTATTTATATAATAGAATCCTCATGACCATCCTGTGAAGTAGTTATTTTAATATCATTTTGCTTAAGAGAAACATAAGTCACAGATTTAAAATAACTTCCTAAAGTCTCATAACTTGGAAAGGTTGAAAACCTGTTGTACCAGATTCAGAAACTAGTGTGTACCACTCATGAAGTGCCTGACTTGGGGCCAAGGCTATTTTTCCTGGGCTTATCCTTGCAAAGTCATGGCTGCATTTAACCACTGATGTTCTGTTTTCATTGTTACAAGTATTCATTATGTTATCTCTTTTCCTAGTGTGAAATGAGTTTAGAGTCTATTTTCATGTTTTTTAAAAGTATACCATGTCATCGTATTTTAATTTTCTTAGTAACTCTCTATTTTGGAGACACATTTATGCCACCTTACTGTCAAATGAGGTTTCATTTTGAAAACACTTTTTTCCCCTCAAATTTCAGGACCCTGTTGCAGTGCTTTGTAAAGCAAAACTGGTGACTGCTTGCACATGTGTATTCGAGGATGTGCTCTTGGCATCATCTTTAAGAACTGAGCGTTTATTAATTGTCCATATAGCCAAAACTTAGTACTCTGATTTCTTGTGTATAAAACTAATTTTGGAATATTCTCTTGGCCTCAGTTAAATGTGTGAAGTACCTGTACACATAGTATTTAATGTTAGTGATTTCTGCTGCTTGAATACATGAGTGGCAAATGGATAATTTGCAGTTATTTTGCCTTATTAGAATATATTACTTACTTGAGTCTAGACTTTCTCTTCAAATCTCTGAACTTAGATTCATATAAAGTTTAATCGAAACATGTCATGGTGCTGGCCTTTGATACCTTTTTCGAGTCCTTAAACCAATGACTGAACATTGTGGCCATGTTATTCCCAAATCCATGGGGAACATGCTTGTTACATTTGTGGAGTGAACTATATTTCTACTAATTTTGTCAAAGTTAATTATTATTTTCTTGTTTGTTACATGAAATAAAAATGTTCAATAATAAGCATACTTACTATGAACAAGTACTTGTTCAAGTGTAAAAACACATTATATTTGCACCCAGAAGACTTGTATCAAAATAATTTTGAAAGTGTAAAGGACAGGTGCTACTTAAGAATAGACCTTGCTTACTGTGGTTAATTGCCCTCAGGTCATTAGATAGTAGAGTGTAGATTTCATCACATCACTATGGTTAGGCTGAGGTTAAGGAGTTAAGGACTCAGGTTTCAAAGTGGCAAAACCATCAAGGGCCCTGTCTAGGACAGAATTTTTAAGAAACTTCATTTAATGATATTTTAATTGTTGTCCTCTTTCTGAATATATTGCTTTCAGAATTGCTAGCCCTGTAGTCCATGACTCTTAAGTTAAAATGCATTCTCATTGCAGGCAGAGAAGGGTTTGTGAAGAGACTAACGTTTTTATACTCTTTGTAGCAGTTCTGTATAATTCCTTTGTTTTCAAAAATCCTCTTTGGTAAGCTTCGCTTTACAGATGAAATCACTAACTCAGAGATGTCTGTGATCACACAGTTCTTGCTTTGTACAGGGGCCTTGACTTCAGATCTGTGCTGTATTTGAGATGCTCTTTCAGGAAGGTAGATGTTAATGTGTGATCTGTTTGATTACTCTCCTGGGACTGCTGTAACAGCACCAGAAATTGGGTAGCTTAACACAACAGGACTTTATTTATTCCCTCACAGTGTGAGAAACTTAGGAGTCCAAAATCAAGTTGTCAGCTGAGCCGAACTCTGAAGGCTGTAGAGAAGAATCCTTCCTTGCCTCTTCTAAACTGCTGGCAGCTGTCATCCAGCCTTGGTGTTGGTGATGCATCCCTCCACTATCTGCCTCCATCGTCTGTTGGCCTTGGTGGTCTTCCTTCGCTTGCCTTCGCTTCATCTCTCCTCAGTGCGTCCGTGTCTAAATTTTCATGTTCTTAAGACACTATTGGTTACATTGGGTTAAGAGCGCATCCCAGTTAAGTAACTACATCTGCAGTGGCCCTGTTTCTAAGTAAAAGGTAATTCTGAAGCACTGGGACTTAGGACTTACTCTTATATTTTGAGAGGACACTATTCAACACATGATGGCCTTATGACTAAATGGTATAACTGTCTTAACTTCTGAATAAATTGACCTGAACATCTTCAAATACAGAGTGGAAGTAGGCACATTTTAGAATGACAAAATACATCTTTATAGAGCTTCAGTTTTGAATTAGTTTTGGTGTTACAGCAACCAAATTTACATTCATAAAATATAATAAGCAATTAAACAGAGTAGGCAGCGTTGCCTACTTTTTAGATGAATTTAAGATGCCCATGCTTCTGTGTTTCTTTAGGAATACTTGAACTAAGGAAATTTGCAAAGAAAATCCAGTAATATGTTATATAAAAATCTAGTTAGGGTGAGTTATTCTTCCATTAAAAAATAATGAGCTGTGGTATAGCTCAGTGCTAGGGTATGGCTAGCATGCACAAGACCCTGGGTCAGTCCCCAGCACCTCCAAAAAGAAGAAAAAGAAAAAGTGCTGGCTTTTAAAGGTGGATATTTTTTAAAGTCATTAACGATAACTAGTTTGAAAATGTGCATGTTAAGCCTTTCCATTTCACTTCTGTATATCATGTTTTTTAAGAAAAGTGGCAGGCCTGGAGCAGTGACATGTGTCTGTAATCTTAGCAGTTGGGAGAAGAGGCAGAAGGATCTCAAGTTTGAGGTCAGCTTCAGCAGTTTAGCACCCTGTCTCAAAATAAAAGACTGCGAATGTAGTTTAGTGATAGACCACCCCTGCATTCAATCCCCAGTACTGCCACAAAGAGGAACGAAAATAGTATTAGCATTTTCAGTTTTGTTCGCTTACTAAAATCCCCTCTGTAATGTAATGTAGGGACACTTTGCCATGTCAGTGGTTTATTAAACGTGAGTTTTTTATTTACCAAATAAGTTACCAATTTTCACTGTTTTATATAGTATGTAACCTTAATACATTTCCTTACTTTTTTCATAGAATTAGTTAGCATAATTTTTAATCAATCAAGTAAAAAACATCTTTATGATTCCCTGAAATCCAAGTTATATGAGTATATATTATATAGGTCCTTCCTAAATAGTTGTCTTTTAGTAACTCTTAGTTAGATCTTTTATAAAGATTTGAGTTGAGAATTCTCCTGGGTGTTATTTGAAAAGCACTGTACCAAAGCATAGTGCTTGGCACATAGTACCATTTAGGTGTTCACTATGGCTAATGCAGTCTTTAAGGACGAGCAAGTCAGTGTCCCTCTTATTAGGTGCAAATAATTAAGGTGTTACTTGTGCAGCTCTGAATATTAGAACTCAGAGTGTGTTGTGGGGGACTTACAGGTTTTAAAAAGCTTTCTGTACCCTTTAACTAACATAGCTATGGGCAGGCATCCTTCTGTCCCAAGTGGTGGCCTATCATGGAAAGGTTGCTGCAATGTAGGAAGAGTGATTAGAAAGATTCCTTTTGTCAATTGTTTTAATATGTCTAGAGAGTGAGTGAAATAGTATTGCTGATATTCAGTGAAATAGAAAATAAAGTTTTTCAAGTAGAATTTTTCCATCAGACTTGGAAAAAGCTAATTATTTTGAGGAAATGAAACTTTCCCTGTGAATATATTAATGCTAAAATTGTTAATCACTGAAATAAAATAATCACTTCCTTAAATTACATCTGACTCAATCCATTGTATGGGAGACCACATTTAGAGAAATAATTTAAAATTATTATTGTTCTTCCCCATATGTTAGAGATTTTGAAAAGCATATTTATGGCCACTTTATTATCACAAACTAAGTTTATCAGAATTTGAGACCCCCAAAGATACCTTTTGATGAGAAGAAATGAAGTTACTAATGATAGCCAGATCTGTGCTGATGTGAAAGGTAGGGTTATTAACTATGTCTGTTCTAATTCTGGAGTTTAGTCACTCATAGCCAGTTTAGGGATGCCATAGTAGAGATCTTGGCCCCACTGGAAGTCACAAAAAGCCACAGCAGTGATTGCTATCTGTACTTTTAATTTTCTTCTCAGTTTAAAGGGTGGGGGGGGCAGGGAGGAGGGAAGGCAGCTAGCCTCTTTGGGGGAGAAGTATAATGTGAAATTATTATTTTCAGATAGAAAGCTATATGTGAAATGGAACAATCCCTTAACTGCTACAAGCGCTACATTGGTTATTTTAAGTTTATATGTTTGACTAAAGCTATAGATGGAGGAGTTCATTTGGAGAGGATTAGGTATATACTTTATCTGCTCAAAATTCATAATTCAGAAACCTTCAGTCAGTGTAGTGTGAGAGTGATTTCAAAGTTTGAATAAGTTTTCCTGTGTTCCCAAAACAATTGTTTAGCTGATGGTAAAAGCAAGATATGAGGAGGACTTGACTGGCACACTGGGGATGAAGACCACACTTCCTTGAGGATCCTAGTGATCCAAAGGATGTAGATAAGAGTCTGGCCTGCATTCTTAATCTAAAGCACCAAGCATCGGGTAGAAATGATTTAGTAGTAAAACCAGGCCCTTGCACAATCATGATTTCTAGTTTCATGAGATGGAATAAGGTTTAACACTTGTGGTGAGCAGTGTTACTTAGTCCTTTCAGGTAATTGTTGTTTTAGTTTTCCCTTTGTTCTAAACAGTGTAGACCACTCTCCTTTTCTTTCTTTTCTTTCCTTTCACTTCAAATTGCTGGTCTGGTGAATAAACAAAGTGATCATAGAGTCCTGCCTTTTGTTGGTTGGTATCAAACGTTCACTCAGACACTGAGCACTGAGCACTTATTCTGGCTGGGTGTGGTTGAACCAGGTTGATTTTTTTTTTTCATGTTAAATACTTTTTCTGTTCTTAATGTAACTCATGATTGGAAATATGCGTTTATATGTATACAAATATTACATATCAACATATGGCATCAGCAAACCTTGCAGATTTTTTTTTTTTTAATGATCATACCTTGAATAATCTCACAGGAATTAGGCAGTCCCTGCCTATGTCTCACATTGGCTTATGAAACATTAGGATTTAGAACTTTGAAGTCTGATATTTTCTCATCAGGGCCAAGTTAGTTTTCATTTGATAAGTGACTCCTTTAAACATTCCGGTAACCAGAAATTAAGACTACTTGTATATTAAGCATCGAAGAGAGCAAGTAACTGGAACTGATTACAAACTTCACATTTGTACTACTGATAACTACCATGTAAAAGCATTAGTTGTAGATCGTTTTTGAGTCATTGATTCGTCTTCTGATTTATTATAACCTACAAGTGGTCTCTAAAATTAACTATCTAGTGCCAGACATAGTAGCATTCTCACGTAATAGCAGTAACTTTGGAGGCTAACGCAGGAGGATCGCAAGTTTGAGGCCAGCCTAAGCAACTTAGTAAAATCCTATCTCATAATTTAAAAAAGACCTGGGGATATAGCTCAGTGGTAAAGTGCGTCTGGGTTCAGTCCCCAGTAACCCACCCTACCCCCTAAGAAAAAAATTGCTATCTTGTGCTCTTCATAACATCAGAACTGTGGTTCATTTTGTATATTAGTCTCAGCTTGCTTCCTCTCTTTCCCCTTTGCCTTTTTACTCCCTCCCTCCCTCGCTTTTTCCCTTCCTTCATTCCTTTCTTCCTTCTAGTCCTGAGGATTGAACCTATAGGCTCTTTACCACTGAGCTAGTTCTCCATACTTTTTGTTTTTTATTTTGAGATAGACTCGCTAAGTTGCCCAGGCTGACTGTGAACTTGGGATCTTCCTGCTTCATATTCACTAGTTACTGGGATTATAGGCATGTGGCACTGCACTCAGCTGCCTCAAATTCTTTGTTTGGATCAGTTGATTCAAAGATGTGGGAAGTTAATTGAGGCTGTACAGTGGAACAGAGCTATGAGGATGGGTGAGAGCCATGTCACAGTGGACAGACATGTGCCTGATACTGGTATTGGACCATTTTGTAGTCTATTTCTTCTGTTTTTGTTATTTCTAATTTCTTTGAAAAAGGCTATTTTGTGGATATACTTTTGGACATTAGAAATGATTAACCACTGTTCTAAAATTTCTATCAAACTGATGAATATAAAGTGAAGTACTTATTTCAGGGAGTCAGTGTGGGTAGGATTGGTTCATGAGAAAAGATAATATGTTTGACTCATCATGCATTGAATTCATATGTGAGGTTTGAAGCAGGGAGACTTCTTGGGATAATCATAAAAAATAAAATGAAATTTTAACTGCAGGCATTTATTGGGTTCGGGGGATTAACCTGGGAAGAAAACCTCTTAGGTGCTCCTGCCCAAGCTGCTGTGCAGTGCCTTGGGTCCTCTGCTGCACCTTATCCTAGGAAATGGGAATTAGTGGTATTCTCAGTGCCTTTGTGCCACAGTAGCTATTGTACACCCTGCTGCTTTCTAAACACTGTATAATAAAACACTCTTCCTCTGTAACAGAACTGTTGAGTCCCTGACACGTTTTCTTCTGATTTCCCAAATCATCTTGATCTTACAGCTTTCACCTCTTATTATTCTCTTTGAAGGTGGAAGGGAAGAACTCCTGTAACTTGAGAGCTGTTTTCCTGAAGTTGCACAGTAGGAAGAAGCCAGAGCCTGGGGAAAATTGCCACTGTAATGCCCACAGGACTGGGATTTGTTATCTTCTTGGGCTGCAACACTCTAGTTTTAGTGAAAAATGAAAAAACTGGGCGGTGCACCAATATATTCTCCCTCTCCTGAGAGGCATTCCTGCCTTACCCCCTGCACTGTAGCAGTACCATCAGTGTATCCCAGGACTCTTCACTCCTAAGCCCAGAGTCTTGCGTGCTTCTCCAGGCAACCACTGTACACGCAGATCTGTAGTCTATTCTTCATTCTTGATCCTGGAACATTTTGCCATGTAAAACTCTGTGCTTTTCAAAACAGGTATTTCAGTGTCCTCTGGGTTTGCCATGTGTAGTTTCTAGTTCTTAAGATGATGGTATATGAATTATAATGTTACTTTACATTGGGAAACATCAGAGTATATCATTCTTTGAAGTTTTTTTAAAACAAAAATTCCAGTATTGTATTAGCTCTTAATTTTACAGATGTCATATGCTCTAATTATTATTCTAGCCTTATTTTCATCTCTTTATAGGGAAAAGAATTTGTAGTGGAGATGTTAAATAGATTTCATCTTTTGCCATTTGTTTTAGAGTGACTTTAGCCTTGTCAGTAACATTGTTTTAAATCATTATTGGAAACATAACCTTTGAAGGTAGTTAATTTTTCTTTTGGATGTTAAAACAAAACCATGTTTTAAAAAAAAATAAAGTTGGAGCTGGCATGGTTGCTCAGTGGTTATAGCACTTGCCCGGCATGCGCGAGTACACGGGTTCAAACCCCCGCACCCACGTACACAAGTGTCAGAGCAACGAAAGCCATGTGAAAAACTCAATAAAAATTGATTCTCTGTCCAAAAAAAAAAGAATAGAAAAAAATAAAGTTAAGGAGCAATTTATATTTATTGCATGACTATGGAGGAAGAAATTTTATAAAGGAACAATTGAAAAGATTAAAGAATGGAATATTGGGATGGTATATACTTACGTTACTTCCCAGTGAAATAAAACTAGTGAGAGACTTATCTGAACATTAAGAAAAGAGAAGCATTATTTAGCACTTGTAAATGCATCCAGATTCTTTTTTAAATGAAACAGTAAAGCTTTATGTTAGGCTTTCATGTTTATGAAGTAATGGACCCAGAGGTGACCATCAGATGTGATCCAGATATGTTAGGATAAAATATGATCATGGAAATCAATTGTAGCCTTGCCAACTTTTTAATGTTGAACATCCTCAAAGATGTTGATCCATTTTGTTCATGTTAGGAAAAGTAAAACTAGTCTCAAAAAATCCACCACCTGGAACTTAACTAAGCCCGGGTCTTTGAATGAATTGAAGTATCTAGTGAAATCTGATTTGCTTGATGTTTGACCCTGAAGAAAATTGTTTTAGAAACTTGTAATCACAAATAGATTCAGAGTTGTTGTTTCATCAGAAGCTTCAGACATGTACCAGGTATTGAAATCCTTATATTTGTTAACTATAAGTGAATTGATTATTCCTACACTACTCTTTATACATAAATTCCCTTTCTTGGTTTGTGTTCTTAGTTTTGTCCAAATCATACGTAATTTTCATTTCCTTTGGGGCAATGGAGACATTACAGCTTTAGAGGACCATGATATTACTGTGTGAACATGTTGGCCCTCAGTGCTTATACTTACTTGGATGTAGGCCTGCTTATCATTTTATAGTTGGGTTTGGGTAAAGGCTTTTCCAAAATTTATCTTAGACCATAGTTCCAGAGGCCTCAAGTGACTGGTCCGGTTGCAGTTGCAGATCTATTTGAATGAGTTCATACAAATTGATTCTTAGAATATGGAATTTTAGCTTTTTTCTGACGTCTAGCTAGTAATGGTAGCAAATGTGGAAGTGATTCCAACTTTTTTTCATTTGGAAGAGAATTGGTAATATCTATTTCCTGATCTTTTAGTCCTCTCTTCTTTTAGCTTTTTATTTTCTTTTAGTTGCAGAGGCACACACTATCTTTGTTTTTATGTGGTAGTGAGGATTGAACCCAGTTGCTCACACTTGCTGGCAAGCACTTTACCACTGAGCTACAAGCCCTGACCCCTTTTTACAGTAGTCTTTTCAAACTGCAAATGCCTGTAGAGCCAGTGGGAGTTCTTTCTAGCCATAGAGTCTGAAAATAACCAAGCATGGCTTCTTTGTATTGTAAGAAAGTCATACTTTTGAACAAGTGCTTATGCCGAGACTTACTCGCACAGGTGAGAATCTTTGCTTTTTGTTTTAGCAAATTTGGGTGTGATATTTGAGTCAAGGTGCATTTGATCTCCTCAGGGAGATATTGCTAAATGCAAATTCAGATCTGTTGGCTGCACATGAAGGTTCTTAAGTTTGTGAATGCAGGACAAAAGAGTTTCTGGGTCAAAGTTCCATAATTTTTTAATAGATATTTTTGTTGAGTTTCTTTTTAATGAGATAATTTTTCTGGAGACAGTTTTTTTTTTTTTTTGGTAATATGTCTACAAAGTGGGAATGTTGTTTTATATGTGGTGCCTTTACTTTTATGAGGGCTTCTGCTTAAACTGTATTGTGAGCCGGTGCATATTTCAGCTTTCTTAGGAAAGAGCAAGACCGTTAAAACATTTTTTTTTATTTAGTGTGTTTTTTGTTTAGAGGGACAGTGAAAGACAAAATCAATTTTCAGTTTCATTGAGTTTTTCATGTGGCCTGCATTGCTGGGACACTTGGTTGTATGTGGTGCTGGGGTTTGAACTTGCATACTTGGAAGCACCGTAGCCACTGAGCCACCACTCCAGTTCCTGTTAAAACATTTTTTAAAAAATTTTTTAAAGAGAGAAGTACAGTGAGAGAGACAGAATCAATTTTTATTGAGTTTTTCACATGGCTTTCATTGCTCCGACACTTAGTTGTGTACGTCGTCCTGGGGTTTGAAACTGTGTACTTGTGCATGCTGGGCAATCGCCATATCCACCAAGCCACCACTCCAGCACCTGTTAAAACATTTTTAAGAAGACAGTTTAAAAGATGAGAGTTAAAGAAGATATAGCTAGTTATAACAGCATCTTTCAATCAGTCACTTCTAGTGGTGTACAGTAATTAAACTTTCAAAACCCAAAGTGTAAATGATAAATTTTTTTGTATACTGAGTACAAATATTAATGTAGACTAATAGCAGCATAGGAAAATTCAAATATGGTGCCTAATTTAAAATATGAGATTTTTAAACTTTTTTGTCTTAAATAAAGGTGTAAATGTTTATTATAATGGATAGGATTTGAGATAAATAAAATGTAGCAGCCTTCCTGTTGAAAACTTTATAAAATTGTGGTAAAGTCATGTATACAGGTTTAAGAAAAGATAAATTCAGTGTGTGTTGTTAAAACTTGTCCTGGACAGTCCCTTCTAGCGTCCAGTGGTTCCTATCCACAGATGAGTGTCCTCTTTCTTCCCCAGGAATATTCAGCAATGTTTGGGGACATTCTTGGTTGTCACGGTAAAGGTGAGGTGCAGCTGACATCCAGGATCTTGCAGTGCCTCCCATGATGAAGAGCCATGTGTCTCAAGGCTGGTACACCTTGCTCTAGTCTTAGGAAAACGTGTGTAGCTCACTGTCCAGTTTCACTGAGGACACCACTTCATCAGAAGTTTTCTGTTTCCTGTGTTTTCCTTTCTCCACTGGTGTCAAGTTTTCCTGTTAATGTGCTCAGGCCTCCCCCTACCCCATGCACACACACAAAGAACCGTTCTCCTGCCCCTTTGTTATTTGCTAGTTATTGATCTCTTTTCTTATAGCAAGATCTTCAGAAATAGTTTCCATCTGTCCCAGTGTGCTGAGTGAGTGCTGACCTCTAGCCCACTGACACTGCTCTTTCTAGCCACTGGTGGTCTCATGACCAAATCCAGCGGCCCTTTTTCCTGCTTATCTTCATTGTTAGCTCAACAGCATTTGAAGACAGTGATAACTTTCTCTCTTGAAACTTTTCCCCGTGGCTTTGCGTTCCTTCTCCTGCATCTCCATCCATCTCCCATTTCCTTCATTGAGTCCCATAACTTTCCACATGGCTCCATCCCTTTACACACATGATCTACCTGACTGCTAAAGCTTTCTACCCAGATAGCCCATTAGCATCTCAAACTCAATTACCATGTGTTCTCTCCCAAATTCCTGCCCAAAACACTTGTTTCCCTGGTCTCACTGCTTAACACCCACATTCTTCCATCTCCCAGGCTAGAAACTGCGAAATGACTTTCTTTTTCATCCATAATATCCCTCAGCAACAAAGTTCTTGGATTTTTTTTTCTTCTCTAAACAGAACTAAAAGTCTCATGTCCATTGCCTTGGCCCTCACTCAATCCTTCAGTGTTTCTCTCCTTGACTCAACAGTGGCCTAAAAACTACCTTCCAAGGGGTTGGGGATTTAACTCAGTGGCAGAGCGCTTGCCTAGCACATGCCAGGCCCTGAGTTCGATCCTCAGCCCTGGGGGAGCGGGGGGAACTACCTTCCAGGCCCAACACTGATGAAGGCATCTTATGCAATGCTCATCAGAGTATTTTTTTTCCAGAGTGTTCCTAGAGAAGAGAGTTATGGCCCCCTGGAGCTGTATGGCCTGGGTTGGAACAGATCTTTTTGGTGCCTTACAATTGGCAGTTATTGAACAGGTTAAGTGATTAAAAACATATAAAGCTCTTGGAACAATTTCTGGCATACAAACACACAGATGTTAGCTGTTATTATTGCAGTGCTATCATTATTAATATCGGAATACACATCTGAACACACTTACCTACCAAAAGTCCTTTGCTGGTGAGACTGCCTCCCAAATGAAGTCCAAACCGCAAGTCTGGCGTGCTGGGCTCGTGATCTTCTGTGGACACTGCGTGTTTCAGTAATTTGATGATAGCAGTTTCTCCAGAGTGCTCTGCTGCTTGTCGTGTGCCTGAAAGGCCTTTGTGGTCCTCTGTGCAGCCTGCTGCTTATCTTCCAGCCATTTTCTTCTTACTGCACACCTAAGTACAGTCCCTTACAGTGCACTTGCCCCTTGACATGTCTACTTCCTTTAAACCAGTGGGCTCTTTGAGAGCAAGAACCAGATCTTGTGTTCCCAGTAAAGTGCCTGAATCGTAGCAAGCACACCTTTAATTTTTTTTTAAATTTTTTTTTGAAAAGCAAATGAACATTTTTTTTAAAAAAAGTAGTCAAAATAAAAAAGCACTGAGATCTGGAAAAATTAGTTCTTTGCTACACAGATCCTTAAAGCAACAACTTTTATTAGAAATTCAGAACCTCAGGCTCCTTCCCAGACTTAACTAAATCAGGATCTGCATTTTAAAATATCCTCATGGTTCATATCATGACAAAATTTGAGAAACAGCACTCTAGTTCATTTGTTTTTTTATCCTACGTCAGATTTTCTTATGTTTAAAACTTTATGTTTAAAACTTTATTTGATATTTGTAAAGACTTAATAATAGGGCTGGGGCGGTGGCTTGGTTATGGTGCTTGCCTGGCATGCACGAGTATGCAAGTTCAAACCCCAGCACCACGTATACAAGTGTCCGAAGAATGAAAGTCACGTGAAAAACTAAAGCTTGCTTCTCTCTTTCTCCCTCTCTCCCACCGTCCCCTCTTTCTAAAAAAATAAAAATGAAACAAATATAGTTAATAGTAAGAAAAGCAAAACATTTAGAAGTCAGAGTAAATTTTATAAAGTTGCATATTTTTAATTGAATTTCTTCTAAGATAACCGTTAGCAGAATCCATAGGTCACCCTTCCTCTGACAAGGACAGGGAGATGATTGTGGCTTTGTTTTGGTACTGGGGATTGGGCCTAGGGGTGCTATACCACTAAGCTACATCTCCAGCCTTTTTTGTTTATTAGTTTGAGACAGGGTATCACTCAGTTATCCAGGCTGGCCTTGAACTTGTGATCCTCCTCCTCCATCAGCCTCTTTAGTTACTTAGATTACAGGTGTGCACCACCATACATGACAAGATCGTTTGTTTGTTTGTTAAGAGAGGGAGAGAATCAATTTCATCTGACTTCTGTTTCTCCAACGCTCAGCTGTGTATGTAGTGCTGGGGTTTGAACCCAGGTCCATGCACATAACATGCCAGGCAAGTGCTCCAACTGCTAAGCCACTGCTCCAGCCCCCACAAGATCATTTTTTATTTAGAAATCTCTGTATCAAGAGTTCTTTTTGATATTATCTGACAGTATTTTTAACAAGAACCTGAAGTGTTTCTCTCATGTGAATATTTTTATTTTGCCTGTACACCCGATTTCATGAAGATTGGGGTGGAAGGCTGTGGATTGAGACTGAGGCAATAACTTCTTAGACTGCTTTGACCCTGACTAATTTTTTTTGGCACGCTTCTCTGCCAGCCTTTGCCTAGTAGATACTGACTGTGTACCCAGAAGCTAATAAATTCAGTAAAGCGTGAAAGGCTAAAAGGACGTGCCACTGATAAAGAAGAGGAGAGATTGTCAAGCATCGAGGCTTTATTTAAGTTGCTTTAACCACCACAGCTCAGCTCAAACACCTTAGGAGGTGTCTGCTGTGCTTTATAGGGAACATCTTTCGTGTAGTAAATGTGTCCATCATAGTATTGGAGTTCCTATGAAGAAATTTTGATCAGACTGTTTCGGTTTTATTTCTAGATTGTTTAAGGCTGTTTATAAAGCTTTAAACATTAAACTTTCAGCTTGATTCTAAAACTCAAGTATAGATGTCAGAGTTGGAGAAAGCATTATGTGTGTGTCATTGGAATGGACACAGGCTCACGCTGAGTCCAGTAGATTCTTACTGAAGTGTGTATGTATTTCAGGTGACTAGGAAAGATTTTAGTATACTGAGAGAACATAGCCCCTTCTTCAAGAAGTCTAGCTTTGAGTGGGGGCAGCCAGTAAGCTACATCCCATTGTAATTTGTGAATTGCTGTAGCAGAAGGATCTTTAGGATATATCCAGGAGAAAGAGGAAGGGTACTAATTGCTGGATTTCAGAGAGAACATGCATTCTTTTTTTTTTTTAAGAAAGAGGGACAGTGAGAGAATCAATTTTTATTTAGTTTTTCGTGTGGCGTTCGTTGCTCTGACACTTAGTTGTGTATGTGGTGCTGAGGTTTGAACCCACATACTGGCACATGCTAGGCAAGCGCTGTAACTGCCGAGCCACAGCTCTAGCCCCAAGAACATGCATCTTTGTTTCAGCAGATTAACTGCCTAAGTCGATTTTGTCGTGGAAGCCTTGTTTTGAGCTTAATGAATATGCATGTTCAGTGTTTAGAAAATCAGGCAGCTTCTACCCAAAGAGAGTCTTTGTCTGTGCAGTTTCTGTCTTCCATTCTCTTTTCTGTTTGTATTCATAGCTCTTATGCGTGGATTTGAGGGGAACATCTTAAAAATCTTGGAGGTCAAATTTAGGTATCATTAGTAGTTCCTTTTCCCCCATTGTTCCCCCTTAATCACAGTCTCCTCTCACTTTTTAAGGTTTAAATAACATAAATGATATGGTACTTTTATTTATTTTTTTAAAGAGGGGTATTGGGGATTTAGCTCAGTGGCAGAGCGCTTGCCTAGCATGTGCAAGGTCCCGAGTTCGATCCTCAGCCCTGAAAAAAAAGATAGAGGGACAGTGAGAGAGAGAGAGAGTCAATTTTTATTGCGTTTTTCACATGGCTTTCGTTGCTCCGACACTTATGTACATGGGTTTGAACCCACGTACTTGCGCATGCCAGGCAAGCGCCACAACCACTGAGCCACCGCTCCAGCCCCTGATACAGTCCTTTTATAGTATGGTGTCTTGTCATTCAGTATTTGCATTGTCAGTATGGTAGCCCTTGGTAACATACGGCTGTTTAGAGTAAGTTAAAAATTCCACATCTCAGTCACACCAGCCGCACTGAAGTGCACCATCACAACTTCGGGCTAGCGATGATATAATGGACAGCACAAATAAAGTTTCCAGAAAGTTACATGTTGTAGTGCTACTCTGTAACAGAAATGGCTGATAGTGTAGAATCCAGAGAGTGGGCTATTTGCCTTAGCAATTCTATGAGTGAAATATCTCCCCCACCATATTATTTCTTCAAAAGCTTATCACCTCTGGTTATTTCCCATTAAAGAGTCATAGTGTTTGACATTTTTGATTCTTATTTTTATAAATTACACTCTGGGTTGGTTATTAATTTGCATTTTAAGACTTATTAAAATATTGGAGGTTTTTCCAAGTACAATTCATAAAGTTTTTAAATATTCTTTTAGACACATCTTTAATATTTTGGAATAAAGGTAATGGTGTTTGATTGCAAGAAACATGCATTCATCAGACTACTTCAGTGCTGCCTTCTTCAGCCTCTTACCATGTTTTCCACTTCATGTTTTGAGCAACTTCAGTTTATATTTTCCAAACAGTATTCAGTTAGGTGTCTCATTCTGTTGCTGCCCCTTACATTTACATGACCACTTAATGCAGACACACAGACATGCTAACGGATAATTTTGAGTAAGTCACCCCATGATGTCCTGAAATAAGATATTGGTGAGGGTTGCACAACTTTATGAATATACTTAAAATTACTGAATTATACACTTGGAAGGGTGAATTCTATGGTACATGAATTAATACTTCAATAGGAAAAAAACAGTAATGCTTGTAAAGCACTTGGTAGACACTTGATATGTAATAAGTTGGCTTTATAAAGATTAGCTACTACTTTTATTAGAAATCATTTGTGAAATTTAAGGAAAGAATTCAAATAAGTCAGAAGTGTAATATTTAGTATTCTGTCTCACTACCTGAAATACAAGTGACTTAACCATTAATAGCTTTTTTTAATGAGGCTTTTCCATTCCAGTAGAATGTTCATAGTGTAAAAACAGAATTTACTAGCAACAGGCTCCAAATGCAGGTGTTGACTATAACGAGTTTTCCCCAGGAGAGAATTCCATGTTTTAGTCAATGTTGCAGTATTATTTCCACGGTTTTCTTAACAGAAAACTATTGCCATTAAAATGATAAATTTCATGTCATATGTATTTTACAACAGCTTTTAAAAAACAATAAATCTTGTCTCATGAAGAGTTTTCTTCATCCTTTGGTAAACTTTACTTGCTGTGTTTATAGACCCATTCTTTTTATTCAGAAAAAGATAATCATAGAGATAAAAATCTTACTGAGGGCAGATTATACGTATCTTCAGTTTGGGGCTTTTAAAATGAACATGTTTACAGCTGACATCTAATGTTCCTGTCTTATCAGCCCCTGAATAGGGCACATAGGAAGTAAACCCCACACTATAAATTAATCAAACTCAAGATATTTGTGTCACAAGGTGAAGGACTCAGTATTCATCTGTAATATGAGTGTCAGTAATCTGTACAAATAGAAAATGGTGGAATCGCCTTTCAGAGTCACTGTAAGGTTTTTCAGAGCCTCATAGAATGCTGGTGGCAGGAGGAAGATAATACTTTTTGTTTCGAGGGCTTATATGAGAGATAGTTGAGGACACATACAATTCACTGAGGGCAGCCCCAGGGCCCAGGAAACATTCTGATGTAGGATGGTTACTTAGATTTTAATAAATTAATTTACAGTATACATAAATTGTGATCGCTCTTTATCAAGCTGTATCTGTATGCTAGTGTCTTGTTTGAGAGTGGGTGGAAATGAATATACTAGGAAATACTGTAACGGTTGTGGCCTTCATGGACTGGAAGGTTGTTGGGTGAAGGAGATATTGAAGAATGGTGCGCAGAACATAAGGCAGGTGCTTCAGTGTTGGTGAAGGCTTGAAGTGCCACAGTGGTGACAGTCACAGTGGGAATCTGGGAATGGGATTCCCCTGGGGCCCTGTGTGGCTACCTTGAAGGTGGAGAAAGGGTGAAAGGTGTGCAGGGTAGGGCTGCTGACCAGCCAGGCCACCAGCTAGAGTGAAGGCATGACATTCCTCAGAGGCAGGCCTTCAGAGGTTGACAAGGTAGGAGAGGTAGGAGCTCCCTCTGGCTGGAGCTGGAGTAAGTGATGTGTGGTTGATGGGTTGAGACTGGGTCATACAGAATCTTAAGTGCCAGAAGTGTCTGTGACACAAAACGCTGGGCCTACGCAGAATTACAAGCGACTTTTACCTTTTGCCTTTTCTTCCACTGTTTTTCTTGTCTGTCTTCCTCTCGATTGTCCTAGTCCTCTCAGATGCTCAATAGCTGTTCTTCCTTGAGTAAGTGATTCAGTGAATAGTATTTAAGAAGAAACAGAACTTCATTTAGTAATAAGTGACTTTTTAAATCAAGAGCAGTCCTTGTTAGATTTTCATTACTGATGAAATGGCAGGTTGTTCACAATTTTAAATAGGGCACACCACCCTGTGGATCACCCCATGGAGGAAGCCATCTGTACAATAGCTCACATCAGTAAAATCAATTTTTCTCAAATGAATCTTACCAGATTCATTTAGAGAATGTTAGTGTTCTAGGGCCTGAAGCAGTGGCTCAGCAGTTAGAGTGCTTATCTGGCATGCGCGAGGACCTGGGTTCAAACTCCAGCACCACATACCCAACTAAGTGTCGGAGAAAAAGGCCACGTGAAAAATAAAATTCTCTCTCTCTCGCCCTCCCTCCCTCTCTGGCCCCTCTCTTAGTGTTCTGCCAGTTTCTAGATTTGGATGGTTTGTGCTTAAACTGTTGAACTGCTAATTTAAAACTCCCCTTTAGTAATTAGATTCCTTTCTAGAGTTTTCTAATGATCATCAAATCTCTAAATTCTTATAATTTAATCTGCCTTTAAATAAATAGTTAAAACAAGAATTCCAGTTTCAAAACACCATCTGAGGTTTGTGCCTTGGCAGATTTTTGTAATCCCAGGGACTCAGGAGGCTAAGGCAGGAGATTCCAAGTTCTAGGCCAGCATGAGATCCTGTTTCAAAAAAAAAAACAAAACAAAACAAAAAAAAACTGATGGGTTGTAGCTCAGTGGTGGATTTAATTCCCCAATACTACCAGAAAAAAGAAAAAAAAATAACTTGTCTCAGAAGTGAGATGAGTGAGTAAAGCTGTCCTATTTTGGAAGTGTCCAGGGGTGGGTTAGGACAGGGTCACCAAGGATCCTTTACTTCTCCCTGGGTAGAAAATCCAGCACTTGATGTGGGTGCTGCCTTTTTATTACACTTGACTCCCTTTAGCTTATTGACCTTCAGTTAGTGTAATTATGAATAAATTCAGGTTATTACCATTTTATTACTTGCTTGACTGACAGGCAAATTAGCTACTTAATAGAACAATGAATTTCTTTATATTCATTTTAGTTGGAGTTAGGAATAGAACCTAGAAATATTTGTTCCCCATGGCTGTAACATATAATGTAGTATGCTTCTTTTCATCCTGGCTTCTTGGTAACATTGAAAAGAAAATCTTTCTAACTTGTCTACACAAGGTCCTTGAATTAGAACCTCTTGTTTGCAGCATGAGAAGGGGACAGTAAGAGGAAGCAATTTTTAAGTCCACATTCTGTGAAGCTGGAGAGCTGTGCTTAAGAAAAGTAGCAGTTATGCTCTCTGCGTTGGGCAGATCAGATGCAGGTGTGCAGTTTCTGGTAAGAAAATCGCTTGTTTTATAAGGAGGATTTATTTCTCATCTCCCTTTGTGCTGTGTATTTCCTGTGTTGATTTTTAATTAGAATGTTTTTCACTTTTGTTTTCCTTTGAAGAAAGGCAAAAGCATTTTGTAGTTAACAGGAATTCAAGACTCCGTCGTAGTGCAGATTGATTATACATCAGACTGTCTGTCACAGAGTTAGTTTGATGTAGAGTGTATCGCTTTTTTTGTTTGCAATTTAGTTGTATTTAAATGAGAAAGAAGTGGCCAGGCAGATCCCATTATTAAGGAAGGTAATGTTTAGAGCCTCTGCCTTGTAAAAGCTATCTAATATGTTTACAAATAGAAGAGGATTTTTTTTAGTTAATTTTTTTTGTTAGAAGTATATAGAGATACAGTTGAGGGGGAAACATTATCAAAACAATAGCAATCAATGTATATATACTTTGTTATCCAGGGGTCATACCAAAACATGGATGACCACCTTGGGTTTCACCTGTTGCAGTTTCCCCCTGAAGAACTCATGCGTTAAATGGGTAGCTCGTGGAGGAATGACAT